>JACJUY010009949.1:20078-30968 GCA_014220935.1 Platorchestia sp. MABIK | reverse complement strand
GATAATCAAGTGTAACGTAAAAAGAGAGAGAGTCTAGTTCCACCGTATATTCAAGACAATTCTGTACAAAGCAAAAACACATAAACAAAAAGTAGTTGATATAATCGTGTGCAAGAACGGAGTATTTAAAATGATAGGGGCAAACGGTGAAGTATTAAAATAATAGCTTCGACAAATTAACCAAATAGCGATGCGACGATACTAGTTCTTCTCCTCGAGTATTTCATTTGAAAGAATAGTTCACTCTCCATGGATAATTAATTATCATAAGGAAGAAATAATTAATTTTTACATGAGACAAACAACTAAAAAATCAGCGATGAGCCTGAAACAAGTGACATAAGAAGTAATCATAAGTTAGGAAATGAAATAATCAATAAATAGGTTCGCGAAAATTCAGCGAAGCATTCATGTTCACAGCACGCATCAATAAGTGTGACATCGTATTAATACACGGACGGAGAAAAAAATACTAAGCGTGTTCCAAATAATGAGATTATTTCAGAACGACAGTAATCACAGAAATACGTTTTTATCACATGGACGAAAAAACATTTTAAAAAACTGAAGAATGTTGACAGTTGAACATGTAAAACGACAGCGTCGTACTCACAGTAGTACTGGGCAGGATACACTATCTCATCTAAAAAATGAGATCAATGTTAGGGAATGCAAATTACATTTATCAGATATTTTAATAACGATTTTAAAACGAAAGGCATGGAAAAAATGTCCACTGAAGACAAATATTTGAAATCATGTCGAGAAAAACTGCACAAGCTGCTCGAATTAACTAGCAAAACCACTGTATGGAAGAAATGAGATTAAAAATTAATAACCTAGCGACTTTGCAGTTCATTATCATGAAAAGAAAATACTGAGAAACAAAGGAAATGTTACTTCTCCTTTTTTAATTGAATAAAGTGCCAATGCTGCCAAGAAGGCCTTTCAAACTAAAAGAAAAAACATATACACGCACTAATCCCAAAAATCCCCGTTGAGAAAAATACTCGACTGAATAAATTAAATTGTTTTCTACGGGTCGATCGAAGACAAATATTCAGCGACCACGCCAAATTTTACAAGGATGAAACTTTCAGTACACCCAAACGCTGTCATGAGGAGAACAACTTAGCCACAGTGAACATTGTGTACTTGGTGCGGGAGTTTACCTTTGGAGTAGCGGCCTGCAGACTGACATATGGACGAGTGCCCATAGCAGAAGCAGGGCGTGCACCCGAATTCGTTGTCGAGGTCGAGGTTGAAGAAGCCAGGCTTGCAGGTGTCGCACTGCTGTCCCTCCACGTTGCGCTTGCACGAGCAGATACCCGTGCGAGAGTCGCAGCTCGGCTCGTTGCCATAGCTGCCTTCCAGGCGGCAGCCGCAGGCTTTACAACCCTGAATCGCACGAATTATGCTAACGAAATTGCCCAAAAATCCACACACACACGCACTGTAGGTAAGTACAGCAGATTTTTTACTGCTATATTCAACCGCATTAAATGACGTTTAACCCAATTCATCGTTTCATGAGGCTATTTATTGCAACATCAGATTTTACTCACACGGCTGAATTTATTGACGAAATTAACAGTTAAAACATACTAATATCGAATTGACGCATCAGATTCTTCATTACTATTAAAATGAGTTCATTGTATAATAAAAAATCTGACAAATCAACTAAATATGCGCGTTAATTTTTTGAAAATTCATTTGAAATGTGTCACGTTCGGCCGCAACGGTAAATGAGATTTCATTTACCGTTGCGGCATAGAACTGTAAATGGAAACATTAAATTTTCCCTGCACATGACATTTTAAATGAATTTCCAAAAAACCAATCCACATTTCTAGTTGACCCATCAGATTTTTCATCATACATTAAACTGCTTTTGACGACTTCCTTCAACATTCTCACTTAAAGAAGCTGTGCATTGAAACATCATTTTTTTCGTGACTGCAGCAGATATTGCCATCCATAGTAAAAACGAAACACAACAGACGAAGAGAACCCCACAAGAGAGGTACCTGGGAACCGAAGTCAAAGTAGTTCTCTTGACATCTCTCACACTTGTCGCCTGCCACGCCAGGCTTGCAGGAACACGTTCCATCAGCTCCGCACTGCAGGATCACCGATCCTGCTCGATCGAGCCGGTGAAGAATTTCATTAGGCGTCTACAGAGCGACGCAAAAAAGCTGGGGTCAGCTATTCTAAACATTTTACGTCGTAATGGCGGACAGCTGGTGCCGAAAGTTTTTTTTTCAATTAGAAAATACCTAAGCTGCCATCAATATCTTAAGACGAAGTGAAATGAAGATCCAGCTCCAGGTCTTTACGCTCCGTTTCTATAGGATATTACGAAATGAATATAATGGCTTTTTGAGTTACACTTCGTTGCTTTGTGTTGACTATTTTGATTAGTGTGTGTTGTTATTTCCTGAAGCTAGGAATGACTACACACCAACTCTCTTCCACCGTATAAATAACTTTATGAACTGTCACTGGCGATCCAGGATGAAGCATCATTCATTGTTGCTTGTTTAGTTCCAATGCATATTTCCAAAATTGAGAAGTATAGGGAAAATGCATTAAACGAGGAAACACATGAAGTCAAAAGCCTCAAGTGTCAGCTACGCATCAAATCAGACAAAAAAAAATTAAATAAAAATCCACTGTAAACATATTCTTTCACACATGTTCTGTTGAACCAGCATTTTGTGTGTATAAGTATCCACTCGGAGGACCGCTTAGTCGTAGAAATTATTCTAGCGAGTATAATTTTTAACCGTTCGCTTAAGTACACAGAATGTAGCGACACAATTAATGAGCAATGTGTGAACAAAAAAGTTCCAATTCATACTAATGAATTCACCTTTATCCATTTCATCACACACCCTTCTCTAGAAAGTCATTGCTCACTCAGTTCAAGAAAATCACCATCACATACCCTACTCTGATACGTCATAACACATCCTGCTCTGAAATGTCATCACACTCCCTGCTCTTGGTCATTACATTTTCTACATATATCCTGCTCTTGGAAGTCTTGACAAGCCATCAGATAACCTTCGCTCGGAGGCCATCACGTAACGTGCTCTCAGAGGCTATCCTAAACAATCACTTAAGCAGCTCTGGGAAGCCCAATTAGCCATCACGTATCCTGTTGTGAGAGTAATCATAAAGGATCAGGTATCATGCTCTGGGTAGCCACTACATACCCTGCTCTGGGTAGCCACCACATACATCCTGCTCTGGGTAGCCACCAAATCCCCTGCTCTGGGTAGCCACCACATACCCTGCTCATCACAGTTGCAGGCAATGCACACGCCGCCGTCTATCTCGTAGTACTCGTCCCGACACCGCTGGCAGTTGGGCCCAGATCTGTTGGCCCCACAGTCGACGCAGTGGCCGCCGTGGCCCGTCTTCTCGTACAGGTCCTTGTCGAAGTAACATCTCTCCGAGTACCCGTTGCAGTCACACGCTGTTAGCATAGAAAACTTGAATTAACGCTCTGAACACGGTGAGCTTTTCACACGTACGCTCATTGAAATAAGCCTACGTCAATGTGAGAAAAATCTCGAAAGCATCACTAAAAATACAGAACATTATGTGTCATTATTCCATAGTGTAAACGCATAACGTCTTGTGTTTAACCGAAGGAAAATATAGACGACAAAATTTTTGGGGGGTAAAATTATGCCACTTTTGAATAGTGAACAAGAAATAACGAAGATGAGAATATACAAGAAACTTTATAAGGAGAGAATAGTTTGTTAAAAGATCTCTTAGTGGGAATGGAATACAATTATTTCAGTTTCAAAACCACGTCACTCATAATGCTCTGACCGAATACTGTTATTTATGAATGTTAAGAAATCGAAATTCTTAGAGGGAATTTTGTCATTTCTTAAGGTGGTCATTTGAGTTTTTGAAAACAGACATACATTTGAACATTTCTTGGTTGAGAGATATTAAATATCATTGTAAATCTTTTTTGTGTAAGCCATTCTCTCAAATATGTGAATACTTTCGAGCTGAAATCTTTTTACACGTGCACTAGAGGGTAGACGTGCCATATCATTTCATTTTAGAGCGAAAATAGGATGAAAATGGCTGTTTGATATCCATTAAAATGGAGCAGTGTATGGTAGGAAACACTGGCAACGATGATTTCAAGCAACTAAACTGATCTTTTTGAACGATGGTCAGGAAACTAACACCTCATACTTTCAGAAATAGATTCAAGATAGTGCAAGTTTACGAAGTCGCGTACGAATATTTTTTAAAGACATCAAAACACATCGAGTCAAAAAATCTTGCATAACCTTACAATGGAAACAAAAGTGCCAGTTTGTGTTTAAATTACAAGGGATTAATAGGTATATAATGGGAATATAGGTATATATAGGGAAAATAGGTAAATAAAGAGCAACGGCACAGAAGGATGACCTGTTTAAGAGGTGATATCGCTCGCTAAAATGACGCAAAGATATAAATCCGTTAAACCAATTCGGGGCGCAAATAAGTTGTTGCACTACAGGGCTATATGAAGGCAAAGCAGTTAAGAGAGACAACAAAACAAGGGCGACGGTGGAGGTACACACGCCGGCCGAGGTGACGCCCAGGCACTCTGAGTGACTCCTCTGCAACTCCTTACAGGCCACGCCCATCAACTAACAAGTTTCCTGCACGTGTGCAATTTGAGCACAGCAACTTGCGCACGCAAAAACAAATGGCGTAAAAACTTTTAATCCCCAAGAGTTCTAGACGCTACGATTTATCGCCATCTATACGTAACGATAAATCGCATAAAAAATTGTTATCACCCAGTTCTAGAGGCTACATTTCTCGCAATCTATACATAATCGATCAATCGCCAAAAAAAATTTAATCACCAAATTCAAGACGCTACATTTATCGCGATCTACACGCAATCGATAACAACATATATCTCAGATAGCCGGTACGAGACGACCTGTTCCTAACTAAATTAATTCACACTTATGATGCAAATGCAATTCAGGGTGGAGGCAGGAGTTTATGAATCACACACCAAAACAATCGAGCACACAACTAACAAGGTGTAAACATGCAATTATTGGTTATCAAAGATAGGTATTGTACAATCGCAAATTTGTTTAGCCATTGATTAAATTTGTGTGTATTCGGCTATTTATAACTTCAGGTCAAACTGTTTAGGGATCACAAATTAATTTAGCCATTGATTAGACTTATAAGTATTAAACAATCCAAAAAGTTTAAGTCAAACTGTTCGAGGATACATTTTTTTACTTCTTTCAAATGGAATAAATTCTTTCGTAGTCTAAGAAAGGTCTCATACAGCAATAAAACTGCTTAAAACTTTCACTTCCTATGAAAATTACTCTAGAATGTTGTAAATTTTGCCCTACGAACAACCTCTAAAGACAACGTAGCACATTTCACCATCTATTAAGCCTGAAAATAAAGGAAAGCTCCTGTCTATCAAAGAATGAATTATGTGATCTCATTTTTAGCTCTAAAACAAACTATTGCATTTCTTTATGCTATGCGCTGTTCCTAAATTATAGCTGAGAGCGCCATCAGAGATCTCTTCATCAAACACAGTGAGCGTTTAGTACTCAAAATTTGGTTGCTGGGAATGAACGGTATTTCTGAGCAAAATAGTCTCTTAAAGTTTAATATCTTGAATAATTTTCGACTGAAGTGATCTTAATTTTTACGTCACGTGTAAACGACTCAAAATGTTAGTTTAGTGTTTTAAATTTTATCAAATACAGTCAACTCATTAAATAAACGCCAAGAACAATTTCATACATTAATGTCTGCCCAAGACCTAATTGACAAGACTGCCGCGTGCGGCGAAACACATTAACCGTCAAAGAAAATGAGATTACTCAAACCAAATTCATAGAAGAATGATGTCTAGAGAGTAAACTGAGCTGAGTAGTCGACTTGAACAGGTAGGTGCACACTGAGAACATCACACATGTGCATATATTATAACTATAGAAGCTGCTCACAACATCACAAAAGAGATTCAAAAACAAAAATTCAATAACACATCACGCTTTTTTGCAGCAGGCTTAACGAATTAATTTATTGATTTTACCATTGAAATCACTCTACGTGTTAGTATAAGACAATCGATAGAGAAAAGGTCATTCGTAGACTAAAGCAGATGCCATGTGGTGCAGAAATTCCAAGATGATCGTTTGAGAGTACCATAGGGTAGTGTTAGACGAAGTTTGAGTTTTAAAGGCTCAAATATAACTGCTTTTACTCTAAAAGCAACTCCCAATATCGCCATCAAAACTCCGTGCTGGGCTCGAAGTCAAACTGTACACTCAGGCATCGAACGAAATAGATTTCTGCAGGTCCCCATAGCAGTTTTAGACTGGGAAGGATGCGCCAGACCCACAAGATGGGTGGTAAAGTAACCGTCGAAACTTTTATCACGAGTCCGAGCACGAAAGCGTCAGGCAGGGCACACCTACTTTAGCGTGACTCTGGTGTTGGCGCACTGCCATGACGCTCACCTCATCAACGACTGACATGTTTGTCTTGAACATGGTAAGATCGCATGGGTGTTTGTGCGCTTCTCGCGGCGACGCAAATGGACTTTCTGGCCACGGAAGAGTTGCCTTCAAATGATTAGAACGAGAGATAGTTTTACAAACGCGCAAATGTGGTAAGTTTTTATACTGAGTGGTAAAATGATTTTTTGCCATTAATAATCTAAAAATTAAGGCAAATTTCTCCAGCACTCTTAAGTCATATCCAATCAAATGAAAGCATACTGGGGTGCTCGCTTTGCTTTCCTCGGGTGTTCGTTTTCATTTCAGGACCTGGGGAAGTACGATGTTGCCGGTTTTTATAGCATCAGGTAGGACCGTACCGATTTTGTAGCCCCCTGGCTGGTCAGTCTGTGGGAGCGCTAAGTCTACAACACAGCATGGCACACTTCATTGTTCTCAACTCTAACGGCACTTTGTGCATTATCACGGTTTACTCCTGCTGTGCTCCATATGTTTTCGAATCATATGCCTCTGCTTTTAATTTTCTGTATTCCAAGTCCGGAGACTAAAAAACTCAATAGACTTCAGATGACGGATTTTTGTAAAATTTACAAAAAAATTCAATTTTGGATTATTTTATATACGTTATAATACTTCGAAATGAGAGGCTTTAAGACTGATTTCGTTAGCGCTCGTTACTTCATAAATTTGCAACTGTGAACACTATCATTGGAATCCCACCCACCTGATATCTGGACGGGGGTTGAAACTCGTTACTGGAGCTTTAATCGAATCAAAAGATTATTTCCTTGGCCGTCAATCATTTTGAAAATAAATAAATTCAACAAACATGCTTTTCTTTTGAATGAACACCCGCATTTCACTGCTTTCACTAACATCTTAAAGCGCAAATGACCAGTGGAATCAACTTCGTGAGACACTACAATGTTCTACTTCTTTTTGAAATAGTTGTAGTAATTTACTCTTTATGCGACTCGCATTATTTTGCGACTGATTTCACAACTCTCCTGGCCTCGACCACTGGCGTTGCTCGCGGATGGTCAATCTCTGCGTATTCGATCAGGTCGCTTGGCTAGCAGGGCGGGTTGCGCTAAAATCATACAATGTTGCACAAGGATTGTCCGATATTGGTACAATCTCCCATTATGAACGCATTCCGAAAAATGACGACTTCGTATTTTATCCGTTCATCAAATGTTCACCTTCACGAGGTTTTCATTGAAAGTGTAGCTCACATTCCAAAAATAACTACTTATTTTATCCGTTCATCAAATGTTCGCCTTCACGATGTTTTCATTGAAAGTGGAGCATGCATCCCAAAAATGACTTCTTATTTTATAATTTCATCAAATGTTCGCCTTCACGATGTTTTCGTGAAAGTGGAACTTGAATTCACAACTGTTTCTTGGAACGCTTTGCAGTAAGGGGTTAATTAGGGAGCCTCACCAACTCTTAAAATATATCAATCAAGTTCTCGATGAGATATTTTGATGAAAATTTTAGCAATTCGTGAGTCAACTAAAACTGATCTTAAAGTCTTGAAAAAATTAGTTGTCCACATTCTGAACTAACATTAAAACAATTTTTTGGTTAACTGTAAATCCTGCGTAACAAATTAGTGGTGCTGAGTAAGAAAACATTACAAAACTTAAAAACTCGTCTTTGTATTTGCCTAGAATTATATTTTGAGAGACGTGGAGTTTCAATGAATTTCAATGAAAGTCGTTACGCATCAAGATAAGCATGGACTTTCAGAATTAGATGCTTAACAACAACAACTGATATGCTGAAAACAGAAGCACTTTGCTATTTATTTTGATCACGTTCTGAAGAAAAACGCCTTGAGTCTATCAACACATACTGACTGTCAGATAGGTTATAACATGCAGCGCAAGTTGTGTCATTTGTGAAGCTTAGTAGTGAAGACAGAAATACCGTGAATACTACACTATCGATGTATACTGAAGATGAGATGCAGATTTTAACTCTTAGCTCAATTTCCCTCTGTGATGGACACGGTAAAAAAAATTCATTGAATTCACTTCTGTAGAGAATCTAAACAACAAAAATCCCCTCTAAAACTAGAAACTTCTTAACGATTAGCTTCTTGAAGCAATAGTACATGAAAACCGTTCATGAAAAATCAGTTTCCAGCATTTCTTTCTACAAAAAATTATTTAAATGTTTTTGGCCTTCAACGCAGTAACAGCCCTCGTAAGAACATGATCAACTAACGGCGAGAGAGCAACATTAATTTGAGGGGCGCTGAAAGAGATAACGTGCGGAGGAGCTGTATAATCATGAGGTGCAGAAAGCGGATCAAACGCTGCCTACATTGTCTGGCGCCCCAGTATCCCCACCTTATAAGGGCACGCACTGTCCAGCCTGCACACCTGGCCAACGTACTAAAGAGGCGCCACAGCCCACTGTGGTACCTATAATTACTCCATGAAGTTTACGACAAACGGATTTACTTAATATTTAAACATTTAGAAGCGATTGAATGAGATCTTAGATTATGTACTATATAAACAGTTAACTAGTCAAGTTCTTCTTCCTTAAAAATATTGAAATCACTTAAATAAATGCATGCGAGGAAAAAATACAAGACGGAGAAGCAGTGAGATGAATCAAATTTGTCTGACTGCCCCCGAAGGTGATCTACACGAGAGGGAACAATGGAAAAAATTATTATGTTATGCGAAATCGGATGTCACACAATTTCAAGCAACGTTTCGTGCATTAGTTCTGGTATAATGTCACAACAAAAATATTACGAAAATTTAAACCCATGTTGGCCAACTAACTCCACTCACTTTCTAACACCTTCGGGTAAGCCCAAAAATTACACTGTCGGTCATGAAATTGTACTGGTAGTCATAGTCGTCATCATGGGTGAAAGTATCGGTAACAAAGCTCACACTCATTGTCAAAAATAATTATTGACATTCTTGTAATTACCAAGCTGAAAATATATGAGCACCAGAACACAATGATCAAAAACAAGTGAAACTCAACCCAAAACTCACACTCAGAACTGAGAGTTCGCTGGGGCGCAGTCTTGCGAGATCCAGCTTGGGCCGTCACCAAGCTCAAGTTGACGTCCGCACAAATCCACAATATCGCTACTATCCATCGCCACGATTGGCGAGTCATGATTACCGACATCATGAACTTAAAACATTTTTAGCAAAGAATAAATTGTCCGATAAAAATGAGTCGAAAGAGGCTAGGGTCATAACATGTACGCAGCTGTGGAGTTCATGAAAACAGCTAAAACATTTTCCTGTGAACCGAGTAAACCAAAAAGGATAAACGCAAATTCCAAGAGGAAAGTCTTTAACGCACTGCTGAATGTATATAATTTGAACCAATGGGCTTGTAAAGGAAACAAATTTAGATCAACGTAAACATACATGTTTAACAAAGCGAGTACCCAAGACAAGACGAGGCTGAGAACCAATAGTTTCTTTACTTATTAAACTAATTTCGCCAGAGTTTCATCTAAAAGCAAATAGTTGTATTTGTATGTGAGCGCCAGCATACAAACCCTTTTTTAAATTATTATTACATTAGTTTAAGACTACCTAGCAGCAAAGCAAGTGAATTCTATATACACACGTGTCACTTTTCACAACCAGGATACCCTGTGGATGTCATTCCTGACACAACTGTAGTGCCAGCAAAAACTGCTGAGTCCACAATTGCTGTGCCTGTAACTACTCTAGTGCCGGCAACAACTGCTGTGCCTGCAACAACTCTAGTGTTTGTAACAACTGATGTGCTTACGACAACTCTAGTGCCTGTAACAACTGCTGTGCCTGTAACTACTCTAGTGCCTGTAACAACTGCTGTGCCTGCAACAACTCTAGTGCCAGTAACAACTGCTGTGCCTGCAACAACTCTAGTGCCAGTAACAACTGCTGTGCCTGCAACAACTCTAGTGCCTGTAACAACTGCTGTGCCTGTAACAACTCTAGTGCCTGTAACAACTGCTGTGCCAGCAACAACTCTAGTGTCTGTAACAACTGCTGTGCTTACGACAACTCTAATGCCTGTAACAACTCTAGTGCCTGTAACTACTCTAGTGCCTGGAACAACTCTAGTGCCTGAAACAACTGCTGTGCCTGCAACAACTCTAATGCCTGTAACAACTGCTGTGCCTGCAATAACTCAAGTGTCTGTAACAACTGCTGTGCTTGCGACAACTCTAGTGCCAGCAACAACTGCTGTGCCTGCAACAACTCTAGTGCCTGTAACAACTGCTGTGCTAACGACAACTGCTGTGCCCGCAACAACTCTAGTGCCCGCACAACTGACGTGCCCGCAACAACTCTATAGTGCCCGC
>JACJUY010009949.1:0-14781 GCA_014220935.1 Platorchestia sp. MABIK | reverse complement strand
TTCTATGAATTTTTCGAAAATTAACTATGCTATTTTTTATTATTCGTTCAAAGAACTTCCAATTCAGAGAACTGAATGCTTAGTAGATTTTAAGTGAAATAGCAAGAAAAACATAAATTCTTGTATCACTTTACTTTAATAACGTATTTGTATTAAGACCTATGTATATCGAAATAAAAAGAATGGAACACGTTAGTTAACATAATAAAGTTGAAGAGTACCATTGGCCAATAAAGCAGAGCGTGTGTTTACATGATAAGACATAACCCGCGTAATTCGTTTGCTACGCATGGAAAGTTCTCATTCCACTCTTTTTTCATTCTCAGCTTAAATCTTGTTACACTGGTAATTCAATATATCTCAAAGCCTCAAATAATTCCGCCTTTCACTATAACCCCATTTCGAGAGACGGATAAGTTCACTAATAGCTTCCAAATAATATTCAAAAATAACTCCAATTCCGTGAAAAAAAATACTGCTATAAGCAAAGAAAAACATTACTAGACTTATAACAGGCTTATGATGAATTACAAGTTGAAAATATTTACCTGCCTCCGACGGCGAAATCATACACAGCATAAAAGTAGGACCTCAGCACTTTGGGGTCCCCAAAGACCTCGTCTCCGAACGTGTTGGGTCGGTCCAGCACAACTCTGATATCTGTCGCTGTCACCCATTCCTGTTCGAAGCCAAGATTTTTGAATCGATGGTTTGAAGACTGGAACGTAAGTAGCATCCTAGAAGGCTGGTCTTATTTCTTATATTGAAGAAGCAATCAAACATCGGCATCTTAGGATGCTTTATTTCCAATAAAGCCTGATACATATGATCTTAAGCATTGGTTTTTCAAATGTCTTATAACTAACACTATATATAGGACACCATGACGGTTCCCCCGTGAAGCCGGTACCCATTTCAGACACCTGGGTTGTGGGGTATTGTGCTTGAGCTCTTCCCTTATACCCCACGGGGAAAATCGCCGCGCTAGTGCCAGGATACGAACCCGGGCCTCCGAAATGCAAGGCCGATCCCTTAACCACTATACCACGGCGAGCTAATATTCACAATTGAATCGAGTTATTCAAATCTACCATTCATCAGTTCAGTAAACGATATAATGTAAGGATATCAAAAAAATTGCAATACAATGTTACTCGTGAAAGGCAATAAAATCCTCCTCGGATATTCACGTTTACCAATCAGGCATAAAACTTGAAAGATGCGATTTAGCTTCTACAGAATAATTTATTAGCCCATATTTATCTTCAAACACGCCAATTGTTTTTAGTTCTGCGTGAAGTACAAGCGTTTAATATATGACTCAAGCTTGGTATTTTTCCCAAAACTTTCGTTAGATTGCCAAAGAAAAAATTGTCTTCGCGAGTTGGAAATCGCGAGTTGGAAATTTGGTCGACCTCAACTCTTATTTTATTCACCAGACAAGCAATTGAGCTTGAATCTTTTCGTACCAAAATTTTTCCTAATCGCATATTTTTGAGTTGGCTCACTTCCTATAAATTAACCCACCTGCAGCTGTGGGCTTGTGTCGAAGTAGTACGCAGAAGGCCTACTTTCGAGGGTCGAGAATGGGACGTTGCCGCCTGTCAAAGGGGAGATGTCGGAGAAGTCCGACGTGCACAAAGCACGGGTTTCATCCTTGCCAAGGTACTTGGATTCCGGGATGCCATAAGTATCCTGACACGTTGCACTGAAAATGCAATACTTGCATAAGTGAAGTGCATGCGTTAGATAAAATACTCGAGTAGTGTTTCACCGACTTCTGTTCACACTTTGACGTGAAGGGAGCAACGAAATGGAACTTGCCCGTGAGTGTGTACACACCGGCACCCACAACCTCAGGACGATACTATCTCAGTACCTAGATGATTTCTGTACATATTTTTGCTTTCTTTTAGACATTCTCTATTAAAACTATTGAAGCTATGGTATTAAGGCCATAAATATGAAAATATAAGAGATTACTCGGAGAGGAATTATTTTCAGTTTGCAACCCTCAGTTGCAGCTTTACCTATAAAAATGATAAGGTGTCCATTCATGATCAGGGGAAGTTCTCTTGTAGATTGCGAACGATTCCGGACGTGGAGACCGAAAGTAGAGCCGTACATACGTGATGTCAAAAGCCTTCCCTGTAACGAGACTAAATTAGTAAATACGTAGTTGGACAAATTTGTGGAACAAAACATATTCATTTAAAGTACTTATTCCCTTTTTCAGTTAAGCAGTGTGGAAATTTTTCTTCACTACTTTTCTTCGATTCAAATAAATTTATAGTCATCTGTACTGAACTTAGGAAGTAGATTATCTATTACTATTATTTTCATTATTATTATTTGCTTGAGCCCATATTTCGTTAACGTTTTAGCTTATTGATGGGTTTTGTCATCGTTTGAACGAGTGTAACTTATTCATGGGTAATTACAGTATTGTCGTTGGTAAAGCAAGATAAATGTGATGACATCATCAAGTTCATGAGCTAACATCAGACGAAACACCATCCTTGTTCCTGTCCACAGATTCAAGCTAAATATTTACGAACGTGTCAGAACCTTTAACATCAATGTTCCTACCAATCCAATTACAACATTTGGCTACAGCACTAATTGCACGTGTATATGTTTACTGGATATCTTTTGAATTAAGGTAGCCAAAAACATCAAATCATGTACAATTTTTTGGATCTAGAAATGTTTCACTTGCAATTTTGGATACAGCAAAAAAAACAAATTTACTTCTTTACTAGATATCTGTTGGATTAATGTAGACAAACTATCCCAGCATGAAAACTACTTCTTTACATTTCCAAACGTTTTATCGGAACAGGCTGGGTAGAGATTGTATCAAGCTTGGTGATTGATTGCCATCTATATGGATATGAAGAAACCACATCCATGACACAAATGCAGGTCTTGCGTTGAAATGACGTGAAAGTTTCATATCTCGTGCACGTCAGTTATTTAATTGAATATTCACAATGACATAACTCAAATATATTGGGATATTCCCGTATGAATTGCTTACCACAATTCTTACAATAGAATTATCTATTCACGTGAACTGGTATGGGATGTAATGGTTCCGCGACACACGAAAATTTGTTTATCTTTTCAGTGGGATTTCAAAGTTGTGGCACGAAAAGTATTTTCGACAATTTCTTCATAGAAGTCCCAATTATCACTATGAGCGTGATCATACTGATTGCATATTGGTAAAATTATCGTGGCTAATGTTAATTCCTTAATTAAATACTTGATGCCAGCCGAATTCCGCATTGGTGAACGAATCCTTGAACAGTTAAGCCTTGAGACAGTCACTCCGCAAGCTAATCAATTAATAAATAGCAACGAATTTGACAATAGTGCTTTGGTACATTGAAAAAAAAATCCATGCACACAAAAATAGTGAAATATTTGCGTCTGACCTAGATGGAGAGTGAGGTTGACCTCATTGGGATACTGAACGCCCTCCAGCATCGTCTCGCTCTGCCACCACGTCTTGTTGTCGTCATGATCGACGTCTGTGAGGTAGTAAGCGGGGTGAGACAGCGCTGGGATGCTGGCATCACACAGCCGACAGTCCTGGAAGTAAATAAAGGATCTTTCATTTGTTATTTCACACGTTGTTTTTTCTAACACGTTCATGGCGTTTCCGCGGTTGTTAACGGTAGATTTGGTTGAATTGTAAGTAGCAGAATAGGGAAATCGACTTTACTGCTCGAATATATTTTTTTTTCTAAACAATCTGAAAAATACAGTTGGACGATATTTCACCCCGTTTGATAACAATTAATTTTTTTAAAAAAGGTCGCGAAACAGATGAAATTTCCATTCATTTGTACAGGTACTTGAATGAACACTTTACCTATTGGGACACATACACATGACCCAATACGCGGTGAACATGTTAAATTCCTCATGGTTAATGTTAATGAGCACTGTCGCTTATGTTTGGTCGAACCTGTATATATTTCATTCGCTGCTGTACCGACAGCATATAGTAAACGTTTACCAATAGCATGCAACAAGCCAGAGGTCCTCAAAAGATGTTAGTTTCGGAATGTTTTGCGTGAAATATATGTTGCTGGGTTGCCCAACTAGTCAACGTTCCTCTGGTGTAGAACTATTCAGCATAATTTACCTTTCGAGCAAAGCCCCGATCGATGGAAATGCAAGGCCTAGTTTTGTTTCTGCAAGCCTTCCCAGAATTGAAGAGGATTATTTGGTGAAACTTAAACACCGAGAAAAAACCTAAATTATGGGATTTGTGACCTTGGAGTTAGACTACTTCCCTAACACATCGGAGGTCAAGGCAGCTACTGGTTAGAAACAAGGGCTCACACGGTTGCTAGCCCACTCATTTCGTACAAATATAAAGCGATAATCAAGTTCCCTCAGTATTCTGCGGAATTTCTCAACGTATACAATACCGATTCGTAAAAAGTCCAGTGCGATAAACACCAAAAACTTTGAAGTGAAGTCACAATCTGTGCCAAATACATTGTACTTTATTAACCATTATCCTACACTTAGGTCGCAGTAGATCGGCCTTTGTAATATTCTACAGTTAATAAGTTATTTCATGAGGGAAATACTTGCAAGTCTTATAGAGAGAGTTATGTAAAAATTATCTTGGATTTCTTTTTCTGATGTAATCCGTTTTACTGAAATGGCCGTATCACCACGAAGAAAACTTCACTCACAAAGAAAATTCCTTTACTGACGAAAAAAAAGCTAAACTAGGCTGGTTACGATAACTGCAATAAACGTTCAACCACGGTTTATTGATTAAGGCACCGTGATATAAAGTTCATTGAAGGAAAAACAAAGCAAAATAAAAATAAACAAGGTTCTATAACTGTAGAATACCTGAACCAAAATTGTTGCTGGTGATTTGGTAGCACATAAGCAAAGAGGATAAGGTCTGCGTTTATGAATGATTCTAAAGAACGAAGAATCATTTTAGTAAATTCAGTGTCT
The DNA here is from genome assembly GCA_014220935.1 of Platorchestia sp. MABIK. Lineage (NCBI taxonomy): Eukaryota > Metazoa > Arthropoda > Malacostraca > Amphipoda > Talitridae > Platorchestia > Platorchestia sp. MABIK. Next base: position 9,786 of record JACJUY010009949.1, on the reverse strand, counting down.
TCGCATTAAAAGCAAAACCTGTTTGTAGATTTACAGCATGACTAACTAAAAATAGAATAATTCCTTTCAAACAAGTCGGTGCACGAATTCTTAGTGCAAGTCATTTAACAATTCTATAGATGGCAGGGACTGAGCAAACGATTACACGACTAATTTCACTGAACCTTTGACAGAAATCTCAGTCATCTAGGTAATGATCGCACACTTCATCTAAAAAAGTACCGTCTTCATGACACAAACCTTGGCTGCTCCGAATCCCCCGGTCTGGAGACAGTATTCTTGCTGCCTCACTATGCCGCACTCGTTGCTGACGTCTATTCGGCCGTTGAACGCAGCGTTGACGAACTCTGGTACGCACTTCTGCTCAGAGAAACGCATTGTTAAATTCAATGAAAATTACTATTCAGAGAATATTGACACAAATTAAAAAAGAGTTATTGAAACTAATTTGAATGTATGAAGAGTTGCAGTCAATCTAACAACTTATTACTCGATAAAAGGATTAACTTCATTAGTAATGTTTTACGTTACAGGATCAACGTTGCGATGCCAAGTGCCTGGTCGGAGGTGGTGTTGGTACAAAATGATAGTTATTCTACCTGATGAATGACAAAAAAGGTAGGGTTATAAAATTACAAGACGGAGAGTATTTCATACCAGATGGTCTTACTGTGCAATTTGTTTTATTTTGATGAGAATTTATCATTTATCTAGGAGAACCCCATAGTAAGGGCTTCCTCCATCCTGTCTTCTGATAGGGCCCTGTGGGAGGCTGTGGTGGGGGAGGAGGTCTTGTGTTCTCATAGCCGTTCTGGTCGCGCATGTTTGTCGCATAAAACTGAGCTTTGCCCAACACAGGTGCAATTATTTCAAAAACTTACTCTGTAATTCATAAAGAACTAATGCGGAAATATAATACATCTAAAAATATGTCAATGTTAGTGTGACTTCTGAATGAATCGCTGCCTGGTGTAAGTTTCGACTTTATATGGAAAAACAATTTTCTTTGCATGCAACAACGAAAACAAATTCATTGAAACAAATAAATAAAACGAATTAAATAAATTTAGATTGAAAATGGATTGAGTGAACCCTTAATTAATTCGCCATGCTACATTCCGTAAAACACTCGTTATTATCAAGTTATTATTTGATAAGAAAATTATTAAAAATTATTTATTCAGAATGAGTAACTACAATCACAAGAAAACTATAAAATTGAATTTGTTCTACAGCGAAAACAATAAATTCATTTAAAGCTAACAACTGCAATTCCAAAAATGTTATGTAAAATACGTTGCACTACTCAAAGATTTAAAACTTTCTCAGGTGATGCACTTTACTTAAATTTTACTTTGTAAATATACAATGGCTCTGAAATGCTGAGGTCGAAACAAGTAGAGTGAGAGTCTAGAATTTAAAATATATCTACGGAAATAGACAGTACGCATTGGTGCGTAATGTTATCTGGTATTAGACTGCAATGGGAGCCAGAGGAATGGCCAGTTCGATGACTGACTGAACAGCATGCTCACAACCCTCGCGTAAACTGCTATGTGGGTAGAGCACTCTTCTACTGTGTGTGCGTGCAAAGTACTTTTATTGTTTTATTTTTACCGTTGCACCAAACTATCTCTGCGCATCGCATCCTTTGTTTACTCCCCTCTTCCTTTGTGTATTATGCTGAAAAAGTTTCGTATATAGGAAGCTTACTCCATCTAAAAATTGGATGGAACAGTCACACATGAGGTTTCTATCCTAGTTTTTGTTTTCAGATGCACATGAATCCGAGTTTTCATGCGTTCATCTTTTTTCAAGTTAATGCAAATCTCCTGGGAATCAAAAAGTCCTCGTTTTGTTCAGACAAAATATTTCACATTTCTGTCATCATCTTAAAAATTACGTGTTCAATTGTTGAAAATTTGTTATTTCTTGAGGATTCATTTTGAATGAATTTCCGATGAAGGCTACGATAGTAACGTAATTAGGCGTACATACAACGATGACTTGTTTACCAATTGTACTGGAAGATTTATATATGCGTAGGATTTCGTCCCATCAAATATTCCGCATTATCCGTCTGCATAGACAAAGAGCTAATGTTATTCAATATATGAATGAAAAATTCTCACAATTTTTTCCTTTAAAATCTGGGACGTTCATTAGGCTCAATAAGTTTTCAAATATTTTCAGGCTTTGCAGTCTACATTTAATTTTAAAAGCATATGCGTCCTTGGAAGCATTGCAAATGCGTCACATTTACCGGTACTTTACGATATACTTATTCGTACTAATATGCTCCCTATTTCAGAATTAGATTTATAGTGAGTAGCAGAAAACATCAGCTGATTATGATTAATTCTGAAAACTTTCAAAATACTGAAATTTTGTTTACGATTCGTATGTACTACTGAGAGTCGTACATTTCAAGGTTACGGAGCTTCGAGACTTATATAATCATAGAAACATTGATATTGAATAGTGTATTTCATATGAATATTGCATTCATAAAATTCGTGACAAGTTAAATGAAAGAAGATAGTCCATCACAAGGTTCAATGATATTAAGACTACACTAGCATGCACTTCACTCGCTTACACAGTCCAATAAGGATGAAAATTACTGTTCGTGTTGCCCCACGCAAAGAACTTGCGGATAGACAACAATGCACGGCGAGTCAATTTGACCACTCGACGAGTTTCACAGTTTAACGCCCTGAAGTACGAGCCACTCATGAAAAATTCTCAATTAAAGTTTAAATTCATCTACAATTGTCATCATTTAGCGCATCAAATTACTGTTCATCGTGAAAAGATGAGAATCGGAGCGTGAATCACAAACGTATAATTTATTGTTAATTTAAGATGTTGGTGAGGAATTCTATTCTTCAGCAAGAATCACAAGGTAGGCATGTCGTTGACGTAGGGCTTAAAACGACAGCAGAGACCCGTAGCGGATTTTGAAGCTGCGGTGCCTCTGGGAGGGGTCTTGATCGACGATCTTTTAGGTTGTGTAGACCCGTCCGCTGTAGACGTTTGTCTGCTCAAGTGTTCGTCGTAAAACTCTGCATAAAAGTATTCCGGGCAGCAACCTGTGACTTATGTACAATTGAGCCTAGTTTCAAGTGTTGATATTTCTTTGGTTGGCGTTGGTACTTGGAACTATGAAGCTAATCCCGCTTGGTAACTACTGAGATGTCTTTCAGCCATTAATTTGCCTAGAGTTCGTGAAAATTTTAATTTTTTGAGATGTCTTCTGATGTAAATGTGTTTTTAAAAGTTCCTTGATGTTGGGGTAATAATAGTTTTTCAAAACAACCACTTTCAAAAAGTTAACGTTCTTCACGTTACAGTTAAGTATTGTTGTAGTTTCTTTAAATATTGTTAAACGAAATTAATAAAGACCTGCACACACAAAAATGATTGAAGAAACTGATTTGTAAACAGTACAGTCATTACCACCACTCAATAAATGGGTGACCGTGCAAGACCTCTGGCAGAGGCAGGAAAAGGAAAGTATACACTATGTATAATATTGTACGTAAGGAAACTGTCTCATTTCAACAAAATCATAATTTGGTTGTACGATTGTGCAACCCAACGACTCGTATGGTCGTATGGGCATCATCAAGAAAAAGTCGGACTTAGTGATATTCTGGGAGGTTCTAAAGAAAAGCTCACCACAAAGTGAACTAAAGCGTTCTGAAGTGCGAACCTCAACAGAATTATTAGAAAATTCAGGCGAGTGTTACATGAGGGGAAAATAACCGGCTAAAATCTTTCCGAACTAAAATCTATCATTACAAAAAAAGTGTTGATGGGGGAATTGGTTACGAATTGTTCGTTGATTTAAAATAAATAAGGAACATACGTTGGTGTACGTTATCTTAAACGAGTTTTATAACAGAAAAGAGAAAACTGGAATTTTTAAGCTATTTATAGAGAGCGTAAAACAGTGGCTTCACATAAAATGCGCAAAATTCTTAGCGGCTTAAACCTGTTTCTGAGATTGTTGCAAAAGGTTCGCAAATATAATGTAATTTAATCCCGTTCATTGTTCAAATGTTTGCATTACTTCAGAGGAAAAACAAATGAGTATATGCGCCTCATACTCTTCGCATCATTCTCACAGCTTCACGTTGCTGCAGCATTCCGATGCCTGAGTACAATCAAGCGCGAGCTCACGTACTGAGCGTAGGATGTCACTCTGCATACATGAGCTCGACTCCTGTCGTGACGGAGCTGTGGCTCGTCACGTGAATTTCAGGGCGTTCGACCGAGCGGCAACAAATCGAAGGCTTTGCTAATCACCCTCAGGAATAAGCCAGCTCAGGAATTGAATTTATGAATTAAACAAATGCCTGAAAATGATTGACTCAACAGCCATAATGTTTAGAGCCAACTCAAGTACATAGGAGTCCATTTCTCTTCAGCATCTCATATAAAATGATCGATAAAATGTAAAAAAACTGAATATAGGTAAAAGGAAACCAATACGCAGCATTCACAGCGGCGAAATTCTAATTTAAAATACGACTTACACATTAGAAAACTACTTTGCGTTTACAAAGAGACGAAAACATGATTATGATTTCTTACTCAGTTATTTAATCACAGAGAACATCGTGAAATTCAAATATCCAACCAACATGCAAAGAGTAAGACATAAATTAGATGTTTGCTCTTGCCAGCATGTAAAAGCTTGAACAAGGAAAATACCATGCTTTCTCAGGTATGGTAAAATATTCCAATAACAATTGGGAATTATGATTAAATCTAAAAAGCATTTGAAGAAGTTCTATAAGAATTTCAAAACAAAATTGAATGACTGCTTTCTGATGCATTGTTGCCCATAAAAAGAGTCAAATAAAACATCTTCAATTCAGAAAAAACATCCAAATGAAAATTTCAGTCCAACATTTTACCGCAATTTACCGATGTGATGCACCGCCTCGTTTGACTTGGGCAAACGCCGCCTCTCTGTCTTGATTGCTCATTACGCAAAGATCTTTGTACTCCAGAGTATGGCGATCCGAAGATAAGATTTTTAAAATCCTTTTTCCAAGTAGTATTTTACCTTGCTTTACGTCCGTTAAGAGCAATAGAAAATGAGAGACACTTTGAACACGCGCTGTCAATTTTTTGCAACCATAACGAGATCATGGAGTTAATAACACGTGTCATTGAACTCACGAATGTACGTCAATGAAGGAACCTACGCTAGATAAATTTTAATCCGAGCGCAATGAATACAAGAGGAATTTCTTTTAGAAAATTTATGGGTTTGGCGAGTGAATTTCCTTATTTAAAAATATAATTTATGAGTTTTACGAGTGAATATCCTTGCTTAAAATGATATTTTATGAGTTCCACAAGTGAATATCCTTGCTTGAAAATTTAATTTATGGGCTTCACGAGTGAATCTCCTTGCTTGAAAATATTTCAACGTAATTTCCTTCTCACCTGGGGCTTCTGGTCGTCCCCGTAGCATGGGGTCCTCCAGCCTGTCCTGTGGGGTTGCTGCGGGGGCTGTGGTGGGGGAGGAGGAGGCCTTCTGTTCCCATAGCCGTTCTGGTCATGGATGTTTGTGGCATAAAACTGACCTTCGCCCAACACAGGCGCTAGTAAAACTCCTAAAAGTAATAAACAAGCACCGCCTCTCATTTTTATTTAATTTTGATCACTTTCTAACTTTTGCTACCATCACCAAGTTCCCATACACCACCGGTTCTTGCTGGCAGGAACCGCGAGGGAAGATTCACTGTGACTAGTTTTCTAGTGGCATTATTTTATATACCTACAGGAACATTGAAAATATTGAGACACTGGCCCACCAAATGATTTAATATCGCGTGTACTCTAGTTCATAGCTAAATTTAGATTTCTTCGTCTAAAATCTTCAAATATAATTCAAAACTTTAAGATAGTAGTTTCTCACTCGAAATCAGATCAAAACGGCAAATTTTCGCAACGTGAAAAAATAATTGACAAAATCTATTCCACTTTCTACAAGTTGTAATTATGCTTGGAAAATTTTCAGATGGAAATTCAATGGAGGAACAAAACTTTGAAAGCCCAGATGTTTCAGTGATATTTAGCAAAACTAACACCGTTTTGAAGCTTTGGCCCTTAATTTATTAGAAAATCTCAAATTAAACTTTTAGCGAGCGTTGCTCTAAAACCTAGAAAAAAGTCATAAGCTGTACTGTTGGAGCACCAGTCATTCTGCACCACCAGTGGACTGAGCTCGNCTCGAAAGTAGGCCTTCTGCGTACTACTTCGACACAAGCCCACAGCTGCAGGTGGGTTAATTTATAGAAAGTGAGCCAACTCAAAAATATGCGATCAGGAAAAATTTTGGTACGAAAAGATTCAAGCTCAATTGTTTGTCTGGTGAATATAATTAGAGTTGAGGTCGACCAAATTTCCAACTCGTGATTTCCAACTCGCGAAGACGATTTTTTCTCCGGCAATCTAACGAAAGTTCTAGGAAAAATACAAAGCTTGAGTCATATATTAAACGCTTGTACTTCACCTACATGGTAAGAATTACGCAGAGCTAAGAATAATTGGCTTTTTTGAAGATAAATGAGTGCAAATAAATTATTCTGTTGAAGCAAAATCGCATCTTTCAAGTTTCATGACGGATTGGTGAACGTGAATATCCGAGGAGGATTTTATTGTCTTTCACGAGTAACATTGTGTTTAAATTTTTATGATACCCTGACATTTTATCGTTTACTGAAATGATGAATAGTAGATTTGAATAACTCGATTCAATTGTGAATATTGCATCTTCAATATAAGAAATAAGACCAGCCTTCTAGGATGCTACTTACGTTCCAGTCTTCAAAACATCTATTCAAAAATCTTGGCTTCGAACAGGAATGGGTGACAGCGACAGATATCAGAGTTGTGCTGGACCGACCCAACACGTTTGGAGACGAGGTCTTTGGGGACCCCAAAGTGCTGAGGTCCTACTTTTATGCTGTTTATGATTTCGCCGTCGGAGGCAGGTAAATATTTTCAACTTGTAATTCATCATAAGCCTGTTATAAGTCTAGTAATGTTTTTTCCTTGCTTATAGCAGTTTTGTTTGCACGGAATTGGAGTTATTTTTGAATATTATTTGTAAGCTATTAGTGAACTTATCCGACTTTCGAAATGGGGGTTAAAGTGAAAGGCGGAATAATTTGAGGCTTTGAGATATATAGAATTACCAGTGTAACAAGATTTAAGCTGAGAATGAAAAAAGAGTGGAATGAGAACCTTCCATGCGTAGCAAACGAATTACGCGGCTTATGTCTTATCATGTAAACACACGCTCTGCTTTATTGGCCAATGGTACTCTTCAACTTTATTATGTTAACTAACGTGTTCCATTCTTTTTATTTCGATATACATAAGTCTTAATACAAATACGTTATTAAATTAAAGTGATACAAGAATTTATGTTTTTCTTGCTATTTCACTTAAAATCTACTAAGCATTCAGTTCTCTGAATTGGAAGTTCTTTGAACGAATAATAAAAAATAGCATAGTTAATTTTCGAAAAATTCATAGAAAATTCTAAGTAGCAAAATAGAAAATGATTTTTTTCATGGGTGTAGTGTGGTATTTTTACAGTAATTCACAATTGATTCTCTCTCGCAAAGTTTTCTTGTTTCGTTGAAAGGTTCTACGGTATGGTTTGGCAGAAATTAACGAACGACTTTTTAGTCCAATTTTTGCGCAAAAGATAAACTATCTGGAGTAATTTTCTTTAATATTTGTCTGAATCTGAAAAACACTCGCCATAGTCTTTTAGATCTGAAAGTTTCGATCCCATTAAAATAGTAGCGCCTCTGTGTGTTTAAAATTTGCAAAAGTTCATTTTACCATGCACGCATACCATTGAGTCGCTCACTTTTCATATTCTGAAACAGATGCAAGTGTAACGGGCACGCGTCGGACTGCGTTGAGACGTCAGAGACGCAGGGCATCCGCACCATGGCATGCGTGTGCGAGCACCGGACCACGGGCCCGGACTGCAACGAATGCTTGCCTTTCTACAACGACAAGCCTTGGCAGAGAGCTACTTCCACTGATGCACATGAGTGCCAGCGTGAGTAGGACCCATCGATGGGTCGTTTGAAAATTTTAAACAATCTTTTAAAATTATGGTACTTGTACACAGTTAACGTTTGGTACTTGTAATTTGTTAACGATTTTTGACTTTAAATTTGAATTGAATCGTGAATTTCAGTTTGACCCATCGCAACTTGAAGGCTTCTCAGGAATTAAAACTAGAAAGGCTGTTTTAAACTACTGACAAGGCTATGAATATAAGGAAGGTAAGTGGGATGGAACATTGATGTACTCTATGATAGAAACCTAAATGTTTATCTAGCTTAGGCATTGAGCTATTATTCTTTTACCGAAGTAAGCGAAGTACTAAGATTAAGACGAATATTAGGTCTAAGGTGAATGAAGTGTGTGGTTTGGGTAAAGAGAATAAGAAAACAGATTGAACTTTAACACGAAGGATGATGAGTTGAAGGAAAACTCATTTCTTGAATCGATTTGTAAACTTTTGTTGTCACTGAGAAGAAGTAATGCGTGTGCGTATCCTAGAAGAGATAAAGCCATACCTATTGACATTGAAACGTTTGGTTCAGAATGAAGAAAGCTTTTACTTGGGTTTGAGATTTAACAGTACAAAAGTAAGGGCAGCTCGAGGTGAAGCAAGTTAAAAGTAATCTGTGTGAATTATTAAAGTGAGAGAATGTTGCAAATTTAACTTTCTAGTACGAAACATCGCAATATCGTGAAGCTCAGTTTTTTACATGACTACACAAAGGACTACAGGGATCATCTTTAACATCTAAATACAATGTAAAGGTTTCTACGTCATCAATTGAAATTAATCTAAACCTTTTTCACTGTTCTGACCAACGTTAGTGGGATAAAATAAGTTACCTGACAAATAGAGTAATGTAACCGTTAGGTTTTCACGGTTTCCTTGCCATACTCAACATATCAAGGATCTTTAACGATAGTAATTTTACAGGCGAATTAGAAGTTAGCGTGCGTAGCAGTGTAAGTTATGACAGATCGTTTTAGTCGAACAGTTAGTTCTGAGAGTTTGCTAAGAATTTCCAACTTTTTCAGAAAATTGTTTCCACGGCGGTTCAACATTACGCAGATCCAATTGTTATTATCTTTCACATTCATTCAATATTTGGAGACCATTTAATAGACACAACATACCATGTAAGAGTTACAAAACATTCATTTGAAACCATAATTCAAATTCAAGAATCACGTCGTATGTACTGCCTTGATAAATTCTCTCCCGGTGCATTTCCAAGGCAAGCTAACGAACCTACTTTTATTGTTTCAAAGATCTCTGGAAAACAAGTTGAACATCTTTCTAACGGACGCTGTGAAGGGCTCAAAAGTCAGTCACGTGGAATTTCCTTCATTGATATTGTTTAAGACAAGTCTGCGATAAACGAGACAGCCCTCGTAACCTAGATTTGGGGTCGCAATTGAAAACAAAAAACTCTCGGGTTTGCTTCATACCAATCCAATGTTTTCCCTAGAGTTTTCAATACGAGGAAAATACGGACAGGGCCACTTCTTAATGATTTTAACGGAATTGATCAGATATTATGGAACAGTTTATGTTTATTAGTGCCTTGTTAATATTTCAAGCTTAAATGTGTGGTTGAGGGCTGTGCATGAAATGAACTCTCATTTGCTATGAGTTTGCGAATTTTCTTAATATTCTGGTCCTGATATTTT
>JACJUY010009948.1:0-27872 GCA_014220935.1 Platorchestia sp. MABIK | reverse complement strand
TAGGCAAATGTGTGTGCAGTAGAGCCAGTTAATTCGGGGTTAGTTTCCACTGGTCGGGTGGTTTGCGCACAACTTACAAGGCATCTGGGATCGTATTTATATTGAAAAGAAACTGATCACTTCACTTCTCAATTACTCTTTCGAAGATGATCCTCTACAGAATCATGTTTATTGATTGAAAAGATGTGTCATATCACAATATATTACTCAAAGATGTCATCACTCTACCATACTAATTAAGGAAACCGTTCATAAACTGGGAAACTGAAGCCGTCAGATTTCAAATAAGTTAACTTTTTTCAGGTTTGTAAATATAATGCCTATATTCTTTGCAACTTGGTCTGTACAACAAAGTTAAATTACTTTATGGTTGTCAAAACGCTCTTTATTAACTTAGAACATAGAAAAAAATCATTACTGCAAAGCGTATGTTATTATTCATTTGTTTACATAAATGGATGTAAGTTGCCAAATAAATATTTCGATTTAAATGTTGTTGTTCTTTATCATTCAGCGAAGACACAATTGAAATACATGCCTAAGAAGAAAACCACGCATGACACAGAGTAGCGCAAGTCTGCCATTTCACAGCGCGATGATCAGTCCCTGATGTTGGAGGTGGTGGGACCAAGGAAGTTGGATACATGGAACCGGCATCGCTATCTTTTGCCAGTCAAGCATGTGAAGCCAGTTCTGCCGTCCCAAGCCCCGCCCACCCGGCCCCAGTTGTGGAGGCGGTGTGGCAGTGGAGGGGTACCACCACCTCCATCATCATCGACTGAAGACCGCGCTGTGAAATGGCAGACTTGCGCTACTCTGTGCTATACGTATTTTTTCTTAGGCATATATTTCAATTGCGTCCTCGCTGAATGATAAAGAAAAACAACGTTCACATAGAAACATTTATTTAGCAACTTACATCCAGTTATGTAAAGAAATTAATAATTACACACGCTCTACCAACCTGATTTTTTTCTCCGTGTTCTAAAAAAAAACATCGGCATCTTAGGATGCTTAATTTCTAATCAAGCCTGATACATATGATCTTAAGCATTGGTTTTTCAAATGTCTTATAACTAACACTATAAATAGGACACCATGACGGTTCCCCGTGAAGCCGGTACCCATTTCCGACATCTGGGTTGAGTGGGGTATTGTGCTTGAGCTCTCTCTTATACCCAACGGGGAAAATCGCCGCGCCAGTGCCGGGATACGAACCCTCGTCTCCAACATGCAAGGCCGATCCTTTAACCACTGTACCACTGCGAGTTAATAAATAACATTTTTACAACCATACAGTAATTTCATTTTGTTGCACAGAGCAAATTTTATAGAATATTGGTATTGAATTTACACACCTGAAAATAAAGTTAACTTATTTGAGATCTGACGGCAAATTTTTTTCTGTTTTTGAATGGTTTCGTTAAATAGTTTAATAGAGTGATGACATCTTAAGGTAATATATTCAGGTGAAACACATTTCATAAATAAATAAACATGATTATGTAGGGGATCAACTTCGAAACAGTGGTTACCAAGTGAAGTGAACAGTTTCTTTTCAATACAAATACGAAGTGTAGAAATAAGCATTTTTTTAGGTTGCAGGTATTAGGATTCATACACATAGCAAGATCTTGTTGGCATTTCTTTTCAGCAATTAAACATATGCCAATTACATCATTTCATGAATAGGTCAAGTGCAATTTCTCTTTAAGATCAATGAACTTTAAGGAATCTTTCTTGCCAGCATTTCGACAAAGTGCAATTATACATGATTCGCAACGAAAAACATTTTTTAATGTGCTTACTATGTATCCTCCTGTATAAGAAACAACATTATAAAAATACACTGAATTATAAAAAATTTGGAACAATTTTCTATATATTTGGTTCATGTATCCTCTTTGCATGAATCATAACATTGAGCATCGTCAGACCTTATTCTATTCTTAGAACACAAATTGTTGAACTCTGTTACAGCTCAAGATGAGATCAATAAAGATGGATTGCTTTTACTAGATACTGTTTAAATTGTTACATCTTCAAAAGACTGGCAGTTACCATTAAGAACATCTTTTATTTCGTTGGGAACAAATAGATGTTTATGGGAACAAGGAAATTTTTTTGCTGTCGGGTTGTCATTGCAAATACCTCTGCTTTCAATTTTCCAGAAAATTAATTTTAAATGACCTTGATTTATTTTATACCTAAGTAAAAAAACACATGCACAGTTTTACAATTTTGTGGAACAAGTTATTAATGCTTTTAATACGAATTGAAAATCCTTTAAATCCTGTTTTCCTGACTGACTCGCACATTAGGTTGACAGATGTCAGGCAGCAAAGTGATGTTATATACAATGTGTCTTCACCATGGGTAGAAAATACATTGCCGGCATTATTCGAGTTAATAGGTTTTTTATATCCATATGATAAATCATTTTCGTAATTTGATATATCAAAATCACTAATAAATTTTATTGTTGCCTCACAACCGCTAAAACCGTCAATTTTAGTACTTAGACAAATTATATTTTATCTACAACGGAATCTCTTAAAAGTTGAGCAGCAAGTTTGATTTTCATCTTTTCTCAAGTAGTTTTTGTGCTTTAATTTTAACTTCTAGCTATATGCATTCTTGTTGAAGTTTGTAATTCATGAAATTTCTGTACGTACACGTGGGAACTTATGTCTGAATCTTTTTTGAAAGTTCTACTGCACTTGTGTATAATGCATGAGCTTGGCATATTGAGAAAGTAGTCCCTAAACGCAGCATGGATGAGCTGTATCCCTCCACGCCGAGTGCCAGTTGCAACAAGAGCCCCGCCCATGCCCACCTCCGTGTCTGGGGCCGTCACCCTACAGCTACCGAAAATTGGCTTCACTTTAGAGCGCTGACGCCGGTTCCATGTATCCAATTTCCTTGGGTGGGACCAATTCCACTGCGACACCACCTCCACAACCTGAGACAAATGCCAGGTGGGCGGGGCTTGAGACGGCAGATGTGGCTTCATGACGATGTCGCCTCCACCGGTTCAACGCCGGCGTGCCGAATTTCGACCACTCACGGGATCACAAACTTGAACACAGTCTTTCTCCCTGCAAACAGGGTAAAAAAGGGGAAATTTTCAGAGAGCTCTTACTTGAGAAATAATGCACCTATCGACTTCAAATTACTTTCAAACAAAAGATCTAAACATTTTTTGTGTATGAGGCACATGGAAAAATTAACGACCATTTACAGACAGCGGGGGGGCTTCGCTCCCTTTACTCCCTCAACTCCGACACGAGCGCAGTCATAATACATAATTTTACCGGCTTGTAACTTGAGAAATGATGCCCCTATCGAGTTCAAATTACTTTCAAAAGTGAATAAATTAAATATTTTCAAGGGAACGCCGAGCTGAGGTGAGTTTCTCTGTTTATGGGTCCTCGATTGGTTTGAGAACAAAAGTCCAGCTGATGAACGTCTTCACAGAACGCCTTTAACATGTTCATGAAGCAGGTTTTTCTCTCTTCATAGTTTCATATATAGAGGGCTAATATTGGTATTCTGTATGGCTCATTTTTCTGCACTTGCAGTCATGTTCATTTCTGAATAAGTTTGATGCCTAATATTGCCACCTTGACTTTGTCATGGTGGAAGATATCTTGAAAGTCACCGCAAAATTGAGATGAATTTAACATGCAGATGACGGTTTGAAGGCCTGCACTCTTTACATATAAACTGAATGTTTCGTTTATATTTATATTAACGCTTACCTTCTGAGCGTTTCTCAAGATAGCGTACAGCGAAGACGAGGACCACGACCCATTTGTTCGTCTTTAGGTGAATCATAAACGCCAAGGCTTGAGTGGCTCCTGTGGTTTCATTGACTGCTCCTGTCTTCAAGGCTTTGTGATGTTTAGGCCTTTCATTACAACCCCACTATAATGAAAAACTGCCAAAATCAGCCTGCCGCCATAGTGAGACTATAATTTGGACTATAAAGAAGCCTTCATTCGTAGAACTGAAAACCTTTCTATGTATTTAAAAATTTAAAACATCAGGAATTATCTTAGAATTTAAAACATAAGGTATTATCTAAGAATTTACAACATTTCTAAAAATTTTAAAAACTTCTAAAAATGCAAAAAAATTTCAAACATTCACAAAATTATTCTACAAAAATTGTTTAATGGGCGTATCTGTGCCGGGGGCTTCAATACCGTCCAGTTGGAACCCATTTCAATCGGTGAGCTATGAACGTCAAAAAAACAAATCTGTCTTGATAATATTCCTTTCCAAAATATTATTCCTGTCCCTGCTTTACAATTTAACCTTCAGCACAAGAACGTTTCTTAATTATTTGCAGCTTTTTATTCCTCTATCTAACACGAGAAGTGTTACACGAAAGATATTTTGTCTCTGAACGTAATACAATATGTTTTCTATGGGTACTAAATTTGCCTATCTGTTGAAAACGAACGTTATACAGGAGCCATTTGACCAGAAGCCAAGCTGGGTTTCTTCGATCTTGAAAATTCTTTCTCCGTAGAGTCCGAGCAGCATTCCTTCTTCATCAGTGAGGTTCTCTCTTCTATTTAACGATGGAAAATAAATGAGAAAATTTTGCTTGAGGCAGACGACAATGTGTCTTCTCATTTTTTCTTTGTCATAGGTAATAAGCCAGAGATCCAGACCATTTACCAAGGACGGAACGAATGCTAAAGAGAATGGTCCACAACTGAACGTATCAATTTGATGTTGTACACTGAGACACTCAATCACCATTTTTCTTATTGTCTTTATGCCTGCATAGATCTTCTGTAGATAGACTTTTACGTCGGGACTCGGAGCGACGTTTAAGGGGAATTCCTACCTTTTGGGCTCAAAACGGTCGGATTTCGTTTTTTACAGTTCTGCATAGCAGATCATGTTAACTTAGTCTTGTGAAAATCTCACTTCGCTAGCTGCTATGGTTGTGACGGTACACCCCCTAGAAGTGGGGGTAGTGGAAACTTTTTGCACCATTTCAAAACTTTAAATTGCGTTTTCTCGACATGTAACTTATGACATTCAAATCCCTAAGGCTTCTACAGTTTTCAACGTAGAAACGTGATATTAGTCTCATTCGACGCAGGAATACAATGGAAATAAGAAAATGCTTCGGGAAATCGATTTAAATTGAAAAAAGAAAAATTTATGGGAAAAAAGTACTTTTTTAAGGTCAAAAAATATTTTTTTCCAAATATTTAATTTTTTTCTAATTCATAATTAAATAAACCCGAGGCATTTTCTGGTTTCCACAGTCATTTTGCGTCGAACGAAATCAAAATAACGCTTCTAGGTTAAAAACTTCAAAAGCCTTAGGGATTTGCGCAAGTAAATGCATTTTTTTTTGTTAGCGCTATAACTTTTTTGATATTGTGAAAATCAAAATTGTTTATGGAAGAAAATCTGCTCAAAATCTTATTTTCCATATCGCTATGAATTTTCCTTCATCTAGCTGCCAGAGAAATCGAGATATGTTGATTTGAATTTTGAAAAGCTCGCAAGGGTAGGAATTCCCCTTAAAGAACAAATGTACTGTACATGCGCTTCACCTTCTTCAGCCCGGTCGCGGGATAATACATTGGTGACGACTATCCAAATGGCTCCCACCGTCACTCGCACTTTTGTAACCAGTCTTACTCAGCTTGATCGCGCATTCGGAGTAGGTAGTATTTAGGACCTGTATAAATTTTTCGCTGGCGTCTCGCAGGGGCGATGGACGAAAACACATCAGCGGGGAGTCGAATCTATACTGAGAATGGCGACCTCTAACAAGTCTTGCGACGCCTTCAATCACGTCACTTGAGAGCCAACTTGATGATTTGATGATGTTCTTCTTATCCTTCATTTTTAGATCAAAATGAGTGAGCCACATTGTTTGAATTGGTGGGTGAGCACCTTTCTTCTGATTTGTACGTTTCACCAGAGAAAAAATTTTCTTCGTTGATATTCTGACGATGGTCATTATTGGATTTAACTTTCTTAGATGACTCCTTCTTTTCTGGCGACGCTTCTAGGGCGAAATTTCGTCAGCTTCAAAATATCTTTAACGTTGCTCCATTCGTTTTGTGCGTGTCATCTTTCTCAGATCGACGATCCTGTCGAGCTTTGGCTTTCTCTTGCGCTTTAGAAAACAAAGATTGCTTTAAGTTTGGCTTTCTCTTCGAACAACGCTCTACTTATTCACTTCCATTTGAAATTACTTTTTCTTAACGATTTTGTTTTCGTTTCTGATACTTTCGTTCTGGCTTTAATTTGTTTATACATGGTGAAAATATAGGAAGCTGGTGAAGTTCGCTGTCTTCGGAGAAAATCCCGCTTCACGATCTTGTGTCAGCCCTCCACTAATCCATTTGTCTCTGTTCCACCGTGCACTTCACACCAGAGCGACGTGAATGGCATGCAGGTGGTTAGCATGTGTTCCATCATACATAGAGTATAGAATGGGTTGTTTATTGTTTCTTCATCTGAAAGGTTATTACTTACCTCTTCAGCTACAGCCACGAATTTGTGACCTACTGCCCATTTGTTGCAATTTTTTCCGGCATCTTCAACCACCACTGCGTGGGTCGACTCAACACTCTCACATTCATTACCAACAGAGCCACCACTGTCAATAAAAAGTCGTATTTCCTCTCCAAGAAAACGGCTCTGTAATATTTTAGCCAGGTTTTGAAACACAGAGGATAGTTCATCTCTAGGGATGGCTTCTGTCATCTCGGTGAAATGTTGTTTAAGGAGGACGACCCAGGGCTAATCAGGCCCAGTTAGCTATTTTTGTTTCTTTATTGAAAAAGGATCCTTAGGGGGTGGGCTATTGCGCCCTTAAACTTTATGGGGCTACGGGCACCTTACACTCCTTAACACTCCCTTAGGGGAGTGTAAGGGGACCAAAACTCATGAATTTTTACCCCGAATAAAAAGAAAACGAAAATGAAAAATCTGGCTCTTTTGGTTTGTTAGCAATATATGAAGGATCTTAAAACTATCTTTGGTTTTGTTGTAGCTTGAAAATTCATTGACGTGTATTTATTTGAAATTTCAGATGAAATGACAAAAAAAATCTCATTTTCTGAAAAACTAAGGCCAAATCGAAAAAATGAATTGAACAAAATGTGTTTCTTTTCAAAAATTACATGCCATGACTTATTTCAGAAGAATCAGTTCACAAATAAAAAATTTACCATTTGTCAAGAGATGACAAGTAATTGTTATTATATACAATTTATACATGAACTTGTGCATGCATATTATTTGTAGACGAAAATACACCATGATAATATACATTCCAGATGATAATGCAACATTCCCGGTAAAATTATGTTTTTGCCGCATACGAAAAACCCCATTTTCAACATTCGAAAGAAAAGAAGTCAGTGAGTTTTCATGCTGGAAAAAAACAAAGAGTTTTGAAATCCTTGAAACATTACTAACAAACTAAAATCCTTCGATTTCAATTTGTACATTAAATTTTTTCAATCACAGTTCAAAAAAACAATTTCGTATATTTCAGTTAGTGATCAAAAATCGCATTTCAAAAGAAAACGAAAAGGAAAATGGAAAATTTAGGCATTTTAGTTTGTTTGAAATGTTTCAAGGATTCCAAAACTGTTTTTGAATTTGTTCTAACATAAATACTCATTGACTTCTATTCCTTTTAAAATATCACTAGAAATAAACAAAACAACTAATATTTCAAATTTTATCGACAACTAAGGCCTAATTCGAACAAGTTACACGAGTACAATTCGTTTTTTCCCCAAAAAAAATCTATTCTGGTCAAATTTCAGGATAATCGGATCAAAGAAATAATTAAAATGGGTGGTCGCCCTTAATTATTTCTACTGCGGTCTTTGAGCTTCATATTCGGTCAATATTTCTTGCACTTCTGTGCAATACTCTTCATAAAAAGCGCTCTGCACAATTTTATATTCATGCAGTTTAGTTCTAATTCTTCAGGATACTTGTTGAGGTAGATAGGCAGATCGCCCAACTTGAAAGCTGCCGCTATGGTGTATCAAAATGGGAAGCTGTGGTCAACTACAATGCACTTGGGCGTGAGCTCTTTCCCATTTACTTTTCGATAGTTGTACAAGAGGCTGGCTATCATGCCTTCGATGCTGTTGGCGGAATTTCGTTTTCCCGAACAGATTCATGATCCAAAAAGCTCGACGAGTGTTCTCATCTCGGTACCTCCCTCAGAGTAGTGCAGATGTGGTAAATATTTTTCCATCCAATATCCCAAACGGAAAATCAAATCGAAGGAATGATGTCCTGGTCAGTTACCGTCATCTAACGTGGGACAAAAAGCTCTCTTAGTTTCTGGTGCTCTTTTGTGGAACATGCTTCCCCAGAATATAAAAAACTCTAAAATTATAAAATTATTTATAGTAAATGTGTCACGTCATTTAGCATCTCTGTCACAGGGCCTGCAGCACTTCGGTGTAAATTTTCTACTTACCTGAAATTTTGATTTTCCTGAAATTTCTGGTAGAAAATTAGTAATTATTTCTTTTTTACGTTCACAAAGTCATTCTAATATTGATCTTAATTATTTCTGCTGACTAAAATGAACAACACAATCGTCTGCTCAATGCGGCGTAATGAAGGTTGTTTTTTTCTAAATTATTAGTAGTATTCCCTCAAACTTTCTCATCTTGATTTTTTCAATTTTCTGTATTTATATTTAGCATCCGTATGATAAACAAACCCTGAAATACATTTTTGTGTGTACATCAGTTTACAGAATTAAGGATTTGAGGATTGTGCTATGTTTTGAATAAATTAGTTTTGGCTAACGTTGTCTCACTATTTCGAAATCATTCACGGTGTTTCAATCGATTTTGGCTGAGCTGGGGGGAGGGGGAATTTAGAATTTTTTAATTATCTTAATTTTTCTGTGCGTTCAGCGCACACTAGCAATAAACTTTTAAATCAGAAATAACTCTAAATTTCAAAAATTAAAATTACTACTCTGGATCACTGTTTAATCTACCTCTACGTGCCAAATTTTGTAAATATTTGCCACTCAGAAGTGATATCCGACACCAATATATTCCATTTTAAGGGAATACCGACAGGATATGAAACCCGACATATTTTCTTTGTTGTTGTTGTTCCTTGACTGTAACCTGAGCTTTCTTAAATATTTCCATTATGAAATTAAAAACCAGTTCATTTTTAAGTTTTTCGAAGTCTTTTTCTTTATAGTTTTTTCCAAATGATTTGTACGATTACAGTCTGTCATTTTCGATGTAGAAGGAGATAAGTGGTTTTTAGACTACCATCGTTATTGTTTTTCCCTTCTGTTCATTTTCAATACCTATATATATTAATATGTGTGCGTGTGTGTGTGCATAATGTAAGCACGCACATGCATAGATATATCTGTGCACACGTATGTAGGTATATGTATATCGACATAAATATTTAAACAGGTTCCTATGTCCATTTTTTCAATTGAAAATGTATAAACTACGTTTATGCATTTCCACTCTCTCAGGCTCGGAGACCGAGAGCAGAGAGCAAAGTTTATTTTTATAACGAGGCCATAAAGTAGAAACGCCGGCTATGACCATTAGTCTCGGAGTGCGTGTTCTCAGAACACCTGTATAATAAAATTTACCGCATTTAATATGACGATGTCGCTGCGCTGTTGAGCCAGCCATATAGATTTGTCAGGGATTATAAAATCGGAACATATTAACAGAAAAACGATTGCCTACTTCGCTCGCCCCGACCAGAAACGAAGCGTGTGACCACGGGCTACGTTGGTCACGGCTGAGCTGGTCAGAGAAAAGCTAGACGACATCAAAACTTATCCTCCTTGCCCCGACCCCTCCCCCCCCCCTTCCATGAAGGAGCGCGGGGTACGGACTGTATTTGAACATCATTAGGAGGTCACTTAGTAGCGAGACACGGGCGCGAGTGGTCAAGGATAGGGACCGAGCGGCGGGACACAGTTGGAGCTGTCGAGTATCGACTCTGAGTATCGTACGATTTGAAGTGGGCAAGGGACTTAGACTAAATTGTTGCGTAGGCATCCTTTGATAATATTCGAATGGTTTAATGTCCCGGGTTTTTAATCCATGGGTTTGTTCTTGATCGTCTGTAATTCACCCCTGTGTTTTGCTTTCGATTGGTAGTTTAAACAAGAATATATGGCTTGGCTTTTCATTTTCAGTAACCAATCGTAAATGGTTTGGCTCGTGAGGTCTGTTAATTTATCATATACTGGGTGTCTTGATTGTATGCACACAGTCGTTGGGTATTGTAAAATTGAGTGGTCTTCAAGGATGTGTTATTGAGGCATTGTCGGACCATTTCATGAAGCCCCTCGCCGGCGTGTGCTCCAGCCTTTCAGTTAGTAAACGTCCCAAATATATTTCTCAAATCTTCCAGTGCCTGATTTCCCTTCTCAACTCTCACAATTGACTTGCCACCAAGGAGCACGAGCCTAGAACCTCGGGCCGCTACCTAGGGATTGATAATACGCGGGCGCACAGCCAATATAAAAATAAATTCTTAAATTCGAAGCTAATTGCTTCTGGTGGCAGCGGACTACCAGTCCAGTATTTAAAACTTAACGTTAATGTCAATTGCGGAATTAACTTACGTGTGCTTTTGATTACGGTCACGTCAGAAAAAGATAACTAGAAGCACCGATTGAAAACATTCGTGAGGGACATCATTCAGTGGTGGGCAGCTTGGTGGGATCTTATTGTGGCAAGTCGTGTGGGAGTGAGAGTAGGCGGAAGTGAATAAAGAAAAGAGAAAAGACGGCGGACCAGAGGCAGCAAGCAGCAGCAGCTTCGAGGACCCAAAAATCGTACGTAAATACCATTTCAGTGCTTTGTGTGTGCTCTTTAAAAATTATTTAAATTCTTGGTGTCATTAACTGAAATTTCTTGTTTGTTTTTTTTGCTTTGTGTGTTGGTTGCGCGAGCGTAGGCCTCGAGCAGATCTTGCAAGCAGTAGATGCGCCATAGGCAGGAAGCGTCTTTATTCTCAGAGCAACAGCAGACCAGGCCATAAAGCTTCAATTGCAAGCGACTATTTGGGCGCGAGCAAGCCAAGGAAAGTGAATTTTATTTTGCATGTGATTACTGTACATTCGTGTGTATGAGCAAAAAATTATTGATGACGAGTAGGAAAGTAGCACGGAGAGGTAATTCAGAATAATAGTGATTTCCTTATGTCCCTCGGAAGAAAATAACCATGATTTCTCGTGTTCCTGTGTTGTTGGTAAATTAATTACATATTGAGTGAAAAATGTCGACTGATTAGGATTGCTAATTGGAGAGAACGATTTAACGTGTGCGGATTTACGTAGAATTGTGTACTTGTGGGCGATATTAGCGAAAGTTACTATCAAGAAGCACCGTAAGCGGGAGTAACATTTCAATAGGAAATTCTTGGTGTCAGAGTAAAGCAACTAATATAATTTGGAAGCTAGTATATTTCACGAATTAATTCAGAGCCGAGCTTCGAGTCGCACAAATGACAAAAGGTGACGATAAATCGAACAAAGCAAGCAGCGCGGCCGAAGACATGGGACCATCAGAGGTTGGAGCAACACAATCGGTCGCGATTGGCTCAGTTCTGGGGAAGCTTCAAAAATTCGATGTGAAGACCAACGTCTTAAAATTCATAAAAAATGTTAGGAAGCTTGCCGCGCTGGAAAAATGGTCAGATGACCAGATGGCGGACGTCCTCCGATTCCTTTAATGTAGAGACCGCTGAAAGTTTTTTGGATTCCAATCCAGAGCTCAAAGTGTGCGACTTAGGATTGCTAATTGAGCGTCTCGAGGCACGATTCGTGAAACGTATATCAGCTCCAGACGCATACGCGGAGCTGTTTGCGGTAAAAATGGACCGAGCCACGATTGATGAGTATGCAGGGCGATTAGAGAGCTGCGCGGCTTCTTTATCTCATGTAATAAAAGATCTCCAAGTTGAGTCTGCCCGTGACGAGCTTTTGGCCACGGTATTCATTAAGGGTCTCGACCCAGCATTAAAGAAGGCAATGGCAGCCAGTGAGCTTAGGAAGCTCGCCGACTGTATCAGAATGGCCCAAAGATGTGAACGTTTGCTGCAAGATGAGAAGCTGCGTAGGCCTATCTGCGCCATAAATGAAGTTGAGATCGCCCTGTCTAAACCACCACCACGATGCTGGTCGTGCGATCAATTAGGACATTTATCTAGCGAGTGTCACAACAAAGCGGTAATTCCCAGGCGAAACACATTGGCCCAAAATGCACATCGCAATCAAATCGAGTGTTTCCGTTGCGGACAGGCAGGCCATATAGCTAGGCAGTGTAGGACTCAATGGTCGGCACCTAGTCACATAGAGCAGACCGGAAATTTAGGCGGGTCACAAGGCTCGAGCCCAGCAACCCAGCGAAGCTTCAACGCTGAGGAGGGGCGACCGTGGCGAAATGCCCAAAATCAGCCTCATCGAAAAAACTAATAGCTCCTGTCGACACGCACGATGCCAAACCGATAATAACAGTTACCGTAAATGATAGGGATTGCGCAGCATTTCTGGATACAGGTTCAGTTTGTTCTTTAATTAGGCCTGACATGGCAGAGAAGTTCGTATCGGCAGGACTAGGCACAGTTAGAGTAAAAGCGACAACAATGAAATTAAGTACCGTAAGCGGTGTCGAGATAGATGTGCGAGGCAGAATTTCGTTAAGGATTAAGATAGGAGGTAAAATGTATGTGCATGACATAACAGTGGGCACAAGTAGGCAACTACCCAGGAGACTTGCTCATAGGGCTAGACTTACTTGACGCATAGGCAAAGTGACGCTTGACATGACAAACGGACATGGTAGTCGGGTGATAGTGAACGGCTATTCGTATGCATTCTCGGAAGGTGAGTATGCCGGGGAGTCTATCAGCGTGATGAGACAAAGGAAGACGGTAAGTATGCGCGAGTCGGGAATTGCTGCGGTGCTACCGACCATGAGCAGCGACGATGGTGAGTATAGAGTTACCGACGAGCTACCCGAAACGGAAAGTCCTAGTCTAGAGCATCTGCACACGCAGCAGCGTGAGAGTCTGCTTGCACTGCTCGGTAAGTATGCTGCAGCCATTTCCCAACACGAGAAAGATTTAGGAAGGTTCAATTTGCTCCCCCATCGAATCGACACCAGAAACGCGACGCCAATTGCTACGAAACAATGGCCGCTACCACAGGCCACACGTGCAGCCATCGAAGAACAGGTGCAGAATATGCTAGAAATGGACGTAATTGAACCCTCATTGAGTACATGGTCATCTCCCCAGCTTCTCATCAAAAAGAAGGACGGTAGTCACAGATTTTGTGTCAATTTCCGACGAATTAATGAAGTCACGCTTGCGGATAAATATCCAATGCCCAGAATAGAACAAATCTTGGAGTCCTTGGGCGGTGCGCAATACTTTTCAGCCACTGACTTGAAGTCCGGATACTGGCAAATTCCTGTCGCAGACGCCGACCGAGATAAAACAGCATTTGCTACGGCGTCGGCTCAGTACCGCTTCAAGAGAATGCCTTTCGGCCTGACCACCGCCCCAGCTACATTTCCGCGTTTAGTCAAACGCGTATTAGAGCCAGTAGTTGGAAAGACGAGTTACGTCTTCATTGATGACGTCGTAGTGTTTTCTAAGACATTTGAAGATCACATCGCTCATGTGGAGAAAGTTCTCGCTCTCATTCAGGAATCGGGACTGAAATTTTCCCTAAAAAAGTGCAGCTTTGCAAAGCCATCGATTGAGTACTTGGGATACGTTGTCTCGAAGGACGGAATTCAAGTCGACCCAAGGAAGATCAAAGCCATTCGGGAGCTGTTGTCCCCGAAGAAACCGAAAGACGCGAGGAGAATCTTAGGGATGGTAGGCTATTATCGAAGATACATCTCAAATTTATCCGCGCGAGTCGCTCTGTTGACGGCGTTGACGAAAAAGTATGCCAAATTTGTGTGGACGGACGAGCACCAGGCCGCATTCGACGCGCTCAAAGTGGCTCTCGCGCAAGCGCCAGTGCTGCGCTACCCTGATTTTGAGCAACCGTTCAGGCTACATACGGACGCTAGCGACGTGGCGCTGGGAGGTGTTCTGACGCAGGAAATAGACGGCATGGATCATCCGATCGCATACTACTCACGGAAGTTCATATCTGCGGAGACCCGGTACAGCACGACAAAAAGGGAGGCTAGCCATTGCTGAAAACGTCCGCCATTTCGCGAGGTATCTCTACGGTCGTAAGTTCAAGATCCTGACCCATCACCAGCCCCTCCGGTATCTCTTCCAGTACAAGGCGACCGTACCACGTTTCGCACGCTGGGCAGTGCTACTGTCTCAGTTCGAGTATGAGATCTCGTATCGACCAGGTAAAGAGAACATTATACCCGACACGCTCTCCCGAGGCGTGGCGGCCATCCGCACGACTGTGGCGGAATTGCCAGACCCGTACGATGTATTTTGCTCAGAGAAGGTAAGTATGGCGCAACGAGATTCGCCGCACTGGGCCAACGTCATCGATGCATTAGAAGGTAAAGGTACGACGGTGACAGAACCGGGACAATACAAAGATTTTGTGCTGGACAAGGACTGTTTGTCCTACCTGGAAATGTGCGAAAATGGGAATATTCGCAAACGAGCAATAATTCCCACATCTCTAGTAAAGCCAGCTCTAATAATGTCACACGACACGCGTATTTCAGGACATTTTGGCGTCAAAAATACCCTACATCGCGCTTGCGAATTGTTCTTCTGGCCAAATATGGCCCAAGATGTGCATGAGCACGTAAAACGTTGCGTGACGTGTCAGAAGCGAAGCCCTCACGGGGGACTTAAAGCAAAAATAAGTGAATTACCGCCAGTCACCCGACCGTTAGAAAGAGTAGGGATTGATCTAATTGGAGAGCTGACGCAGTCGCAAGCAGGAAATAAATACATCCTGACCATCGTGTGTGATTTTTCGAGATTTGTTCAAGCATATCCCCTTAAAGATAAAAAGAGCGAAACCATAGCGGAGCGTTCGTGGATTTCGTATGTCGATATGGGTGCCCGGAACACATAGTGTCTGATAGAGGAACCAAGTTTACTGCCCAGATTTTCCAGGAAATTTGCCGCATGTTGAAGGCCAAACTGCACTTTACCACCTCATTTCATCCGGCCAGTAACGGAATGACTGAGGCATTTAATAAATTGATCAAGACCGCTCTGGCGGCAACTGTAGAGAATGATGTAACCTCATGGGATGAGCAACTGCCTTTCGCGACGCTAGCCCTAAATTGTTCTTACCATGCCTCAGTCAGAAACACACCGTTTTATTTGTTCCATGGCCGCAACGCCCCTTTGCCTTTCTCAGACAACCTGCAGCCACACATTTTAAATTATGCTTTCGATGAGAATTTTCCCCACGCCGTCTTTGCCAGGTTACAAATAGCATTACAAGGCGCTAAGTCAGCGAGCCGAGATGCTCATGACAAGAATGTGAGATATCAACGTGTGAGAGACAAAGAAATCAGAGTTGGCGATTGCGTATTTCTGCGAAATAACGTGGGACGAAATAAGGCTACGGGAAAATTTCGACCGAACTGGGTAGGCCCGTATCGAATTCAGGCGATTCCAACACTCGAGAACGTAGTCATACGACCGGTTCACGGCCGTCAACACGAGATAACGGTTCACCGAAACCGACTTAAGCCTGCGTCATTTCAGCCAGAGATCCCCTTTGTAGTGCAGGGCGACAACCCCCGCAGAAATAGGGAGGTCGTTGAGAATGAAACCGGATCACCCCGTGACAAATGCGACTCTGATAGCGACGAAAGTGAGATATACGTTGCGAAGCCTGAAAGCCCTCAACCCCCCACACCCCGAAAACGAGGTTTCCTTATGCTCTCAGATCAGCTGGGCCGGTGGATGATATGGCTATCTAAAGGTCCTCTCACATTTAATAGGTTAAATAGCAAATAAGTTTACTAACTAGATATTGCTTTTCAGAGGAACTTAGCGACAACTACTTACAAGTATTAATAAATATTTCCTTCCAGGTGTACCTTAAGAGATAGATGAGAAGTAGATTCACTTTACAATTAACGAATGATAAAACCGTACGTAAGGAATTTTCCTTGTCGTCGGGGAAGGGAGGAAAAATGGAGATTTTTTATTTTTCTTTTGACAGCTGAGGGAGAAAGATAGCAATGATGCAGTTTAACAAGCTGCACAGGCCTACCAGGCGACGATCAGTTTAATGTAATCTGATGACAGTTTTGTCTTGCTCTCGCGCGATAAGCGAGACCTGATCCTGGATTTCGTATACTGATAAGAACTCGAGAGTGTGGCTCGGAACAGACCAATTGATGATTTCGACTTGGAATCCTGTATGCTGTTTAGCACTTCATAGATGGAGACATTAGATTGACTAGGTTATTCCATTACAGACGTAGTGTAGTTGATTAGCGATACTGCTCTTTAATAATAGTAGTTTAGTTTCGGATGAGAATGCTGGATGAGCTTTCACGAGAGAGGCTCGAGACGCGGCTCCGGGAAGACAATGGTGACCGCAGTAGGCAATAAAATTGGAGAACGCTCCTCCTCGAGGACGTGTAATACAACTGTAGTACGCTGCCGATTACGGGATGTAGCCTAGACAGAGAGAAGCGTACCACTGTGCGTTTATGCGTAGAAATAAAATATCTTGGTCGAGAAGATAACGAATAGCAATGGCAATAAAGGCCGAGCAGTGATAGAATTTGAAGGCTCCTGTGCTGGGAAACCAGAGGGTGAACAACAACTTGCAGTCGTCTGAGCTGGAAAATTTAATGACAATTTGTGCGAAGGTCAATTTGAAGATTTTTCAGGAAGACGAGAGCTTGCGAGAGGTTGGCATGTGCTTTGTGCCGAGAGGGCACCACAGCGGCTCACAACGGGACTGACCGGAAGTGCTGGTCGATGTAAGAGAGATGGAGAGAGAGGCATTTATCGAGGTGAGATCGGGACGAAGCTCCTGTGCGAAGAAATTTCGGGCGTGAACAATGAAGTTTGTCATAAATATCTGGTTGCTGATGAGCGTGGGAGCTGAGCACTGCGTGAGGTGACTGTGAAGGACGTTTTGACATGTCCAAAGGAATGTGCGCAATGCATAGCAATGCCTCTCAGCTGCTTACCCAGGAATCGTGAGAATACAGAATGCCTGAGAGTAAGTCTTGTGAGACTTTGATGTTCATGATGATACCGTGCATGTTAAGGGACGCCTTGAGCATTGCAACCATAATAAATATTTTGCTACCTTCTTACGAGTTGATTAGCCAATGCAATGAGTATTGCAAGAATCAAGGAAAAATTTTGCTTGCCTCTCACGAGTCTGAGTAGCAAATGCAATTAAGAAAAAAAAAAATCAGCTGAAAATAGGGATAACTTAGGAACTTCCATTCATCATATAGAGGTTAAGGACCTGCTACATGAAGTAGGGTGAGAGAATCTCTACAAGAGATGAATGGAAGGTATAGAAAAAAGGTTTATGTACTAATAGAGGGTGTGCTGTCCATGTTGCAGGAGTGTGCTGTCAGTGTTGCAAGAGTGCGTGCATTAAGACTCATCTAGGTCCGTTTAGGACTTGACGTGTTTAGGAAATCATGTAAGATTAGCACAGTTATAATGTAAAGACGCTCATTAATTGAGGCGAGAAAAAGGAAACTTGAATGAATAGGCACTATGTTGATGTCAAATATATATATGCAGGAAACCAATAAATGCAGGAAACCTTATACAGTGTACTAATATACTAATGCCTGATACTAATGCTCGATCGTGTGCCGTAGAGTGCTGACGAACATGCAGAGAGGGCTGGAGGCGGACGCCGAGTGCGCTGGTGCGTCAACTTTGCGTGGCATCCCACCCCTGCGAGGCGGCCTGGTGGCTGCTAGATGGAAGTCTGGCACGCGTCTCTGACGAGACGAATTGGAACCAGACGACGAAGATCTCAGAGGCTGAAGAACTCGCCTCCCCGGTCCCGAAAGGGGGCCGCACTATTAATGGGCACGCGCTAGCGAGGCTGGTTGTGTGTCGGAGTGAGTTGACGGCGTTGTACAAGGTTCGCCAGTCGAGTGGAGATATTAACCGGGGTCAAAAGATTTTTTTGTTTTGTTTTTTTTTAGTAGAGAGGAGATGTATAAACTACGTTTATGCATTTCCACTCTCTTAGGCTCGGAGACCGAGAGCAGCGGACAAAGTTTATTTTATAACGAGGCCATAAAGTAGAAACGCCGGCTATGACCATTAGTCTCGGAGTGCGTGTTCTCAGAAGACCTGTATAATAAAATTCACCGCATTTAATATGACGATGTAACTGCGCAGTTGCGTCAGCCATATAGATTTGTCAAGGATTATAAAATCGGAACATATTAACAGAAAAACGATTGCCTACTTCGCTCGCCCCGACCAGAAACGAAGCGTGTGACCACGGGCTACGTTGGTCACGGTTGAGCTGGTCAGAGAAAAGCTGGACGACACCAAAACTGATCCTCCTTGCCCCGCCCCCCCCTTTCCCTTCCGTGAAGGAGCGCGGGGAACGGATTGCATTTGAACATCATTAGGAGGTCACTTAGTAGCGAGAAACGGGCGCGAGTGGTCAAGGATAGGGACCGAGCGGCGGGACACAGTTGGAGTGATCGAGTATCGACTCTGAGTATCGTACGATTTGAAGTGGGCAAGGGACTTAGACTAAATTGTTGCGTAGGCATCCTTTGATAATATTCGAATGGTTTAATGTCCCGGGTTTTTAATCCATGGGTTTGTTCTTGATCGTCTGTAATTCACCCCTGGGTTTTGCTTTCGAGTGGTAGTTTAAGCAAGAATATATGGCTTGGCTTTTCATTGTCAGTAACCAATCGTATATGGTTTGGCTCGTGAGGTTTGTTAATTTATCATATACTGGGTGTCTTGATTGGATACACACAGTCGTTGGGTATTGTAAAATTGAGTGGTCGTCAAGGATGTGTTATTGAGGCATTGTCGGGCCATTTCATGAAGCCCCTCGCCGGCGTGTGCCCTAGCCTTTCAGTTAGTAAACGTCCCAAATATATTTCTCAAATCTTCCAGTGCCTGATTTCCCTTCTCACCTCTCACAATTGACTTGCTACCAAGGAGCACGAGCCTAGAACCTCGGGCCGCTACCTAGGGATTGATAATACGCGTGCGCACAGCCAATATAAAAATAAATTCTTAAATTCGAAGCTTATTGCTTCTGGTGGCTGCGGACTACCAGTCCAGTATTTAAAATTTAACGTAAATGTCAATTGCGGAATTAACTCCCGTGTGCTTTTGATTACGGTCACGTCAGAAAAAGATAACTAGAAGCACCGATTGAAAACATTCGTGAGCGACATCATTCAAAAACAATCCCGTGAATTAAATTTATTGCTCATGCGAAATGATAAAAAAAATCTATCACTATCCCAGAAAGCGTTTCTGTGAAAAGGAAAAATGAAAAATACAATTAGAAAAATGAGATAAAGCGCAATTTGAGCATTTGAATCGTGGAAAAATTATCTTTCTGTCTATATGTTGAACAAGCTATGAATTTTCATTTTTTACTCCATGTTTGTTTACGCGTCTCTCCCAGAATTTTGTAGATATTTGCTACTCATAAGTGAAATCTGGCTTACACTGTATCTCCATTTTATCCCATGTACCCATGTCCGCATGATGTTGCAGAAAATACCGAGAGGATATGAAACCTGAGATTTTTTTTTGGTGTTCTTGTTCCTCGACTAGTGAAATTAATTAATGAAATTAATGAAATTTCTGTTATGAAAATAAAAACCATTTCATTTTTACATTTTTCGAACTCTTTTTCTTTTTACTTATTTTTCTTTCAGGTTATCTGGTACGATTACACTGAGCTTGACTGCCATTTATCTATTATTATTTTCCTTATATTCATATTCAGTACGTTTACATATATACATGTGTGTGTAAGTGGGTACGTGTATGTGTGTGCGCACGCTTACATGTATGTCTATGTGTGTGTGCACATTTGCACGTTTATAAGTATCTACACACATTTGCATTTAAATGTTTACGTTTTTATTTTTTGCGTAAAAACAAAACCTCAAGACATTACATTTTACCTTAAGCTCTGCGACCAGTTAACACTGAACCCTGCTTCAGAAATAAAAATATTTATTGCACTTGCTTAATGATTCAAAAAAAGATCGATCACTACCCCAGAGGGCGCATCTGTGAATAGAAAAAATGAAAAATATACACAACAAATAAAATAAAGCGCTCGTGAAAAAATTATCTCTCTGTGCGTATGCTGAACAAGCCATGAATTTCATTTTGCGAGTAAGTTTATTTACGCGTTTCTAGATGTGCGTGTTGTGTTGCGTGATGTTCTTTATCAATTAATTTGTGATTAACCTTTTCGCAATATTTGATAGTTATTTACGACTGTGTTTCAGTCCGCTTCGGTGTAGCTTTGTTTGTCTTATTCTTACTTCGATTCAATTAATAAGTTAGGCATTTCGAAGAATTCTTTAGTAGTATTTAAATTATTTGTAAGTTGTCAGCCATCTCTTGAAATATCAAATATCCAAGAAATGATACTTTTGATTTAACTAGCCTTTGACAGGGTTAATCTATTTAATTGCACGCCACGTATGGTTTGTCTATTAGTCCGCCTCGTATGGTTTGTCTATTAGTAGAACACGTATAGTACGTCCATTAGTACTCCTCGTATGGTACATTTGTCATAGGACGTCTTATGTTTAGAAATTTTTAAAAGCCAATATGTTGTCATGTATCTCATGTGTGAAATTTTTTGGAATAAACGATTTTTCTTCCCTTTCTTTTTTTTAACAACATGGATGTTGCCGTTAACGGTGGAGCGCCGGTTTTACGTTGGGATACAATCGCGTGGTATAAGTAGTTTCGGCCTTCAGAACCTTCGATGATACCACCAGTTGAATCCAAATGTAGAGTAACATCGGAGCATCTAGCTAGTTCTCGCAGCTCTTTTCATGCGGCAGAACAATCCTTGACCTAGACCTAAGCGTGTCAAATTTGGAAATAAAACCTGGGATGATTTTGTTCTTTGCTGAGTTTACGTCTTGAAGAAACTCGACGGTTAATTGGAGATCCTGATCGTTATCTTGTGACATTTTGCCAGCGTTCATGACGCTCTGGCCCAGTTTTTTTAAATTGTTCCGAGAGAAAATCTTCCGTTTGTTATTCTTATCGTCAGCCATGTTGGCAAGTTGATCAGAGTAAACGTTTGACGCTCCATCTCCTTAAACCATTCCTCCAATAACTCTTCTTTCATCCTGTTCGGCTTGTCGCCTGGTTAGTTTATGGTTCTCATCAGCTTTGGTCTTTTCCAACAAATAAATAGTACATTTGTCTACTTTTTCTTCGAGACCGAGGAAATGAATAATTTTTTGCATCAGCTTACAAGATGGCTATTGGCCTTTAATCAGGAAGCTGAAAAGTGGATCCCATGCAAAACTGGAGTTGCGATGCTTCTGTCTGACATAAACTTTCACAACGCAATCAATATTAACGTTCCGTACGCCATTCAAACGAGCCTTGTTTTTTTCATGTCCTGGTTCAAATATATTGTTAGGGCTACAATTATCTAGCACGGCCTTAAATCTTTATTTCGAAGCAGCCGGCTGGTGATTTGTTTTCATCTTCTTCTTCTAAGTTTTCATCTTCATATTCCGCGTCGAAGTTGGCCTCTGAATCATCTTGAGAATCAGCCGATGATGTGTCTTCGGCTTGTGATATTTTTCCGTCGAGCTTCACCAGTTCACAAGTAAAAGAATATTTTAATCACGGGTACTATTAGGATGAATATATTTGTTTGACATCCATATCTAGAGAATTTAGTTATGGAATATATCGAATCCCGTCATTTTTGACGAGCCGTGTACACTAGTAGATTGAAAGCGTTACAGAGGTGCCACTCAGTGTGTGAGGAAATTACATATATTACATCAGCTGAGCTGCCTTGCGAGCAGCTTGCTACACATTTATTTCTAGTTTCTACTTTCACTATATTTATTGACGGAGAAATAAAAAAGACATAAATAAAAATAATGAATTTTCGAAGTATTCAATGACTAATTCCTGTTTTTTAACGGTAAAATATGCCATATTACTCATGCAAGAAAATTATATTTCTTACTCGTATGTGTAATATATATACAGAGTGTCTCAAATAAATGTATTCACACTATAACTGTCGTTAACATGCTGCCTTTTTAAATTGCACATATATTTAATTCATCACAGCCTGTCAAAAAATCAATTCAGCATATGAAATTGAAAGTTTGTCATAAAATGCCATTCGAACTTCCTTTTTTTCATTTTATTGAAACTAGAAATTGAAAAAAACGTCGCGATGTTCATAAAGCGATGTTCCGTGTCGTTAGCAAATCCTTTGGTGCGCCTTATCAGCGTTGTCTGGGCAAAAATGGTCATCAATTATTTAAATGTTTGCGCACATGATTCTTCAATTACATTAGTCTTCTGTATTTGAAGCCTTTTTATTTCACTCTATGTTTACAAATAACGTTTTCTCGTCATTTGAATTGTAAGCACATTTTGTTGAGACAAATGTATGCATACGAACCCACACTCACTAGATATCAATGACAGTTTAGGCAATAGGTATAGATACTAACACAAAACTGACTACTACTGACAAAACTGAACTGACACATAAATAAAAATAAAATTATAATAAAAGTAATATCACCATATCAATGGTAGAACATTTTTGTATATTAAAATATGCGTCGTTTTAATGTGGCACTGGCTTTGTATATGAGGTGATGAATATAAGAGGAAGGAGCTCATGAAGGTGTTGCTTCGCGCCTCTTGCGAGCTCCGGAAGGTATTGTTACGTGCCTCTTGCCTGACTTCCGGGCACGGCATGTTTTAAGAGGAAGTCTGTAACCGACAGCCGCCCAGTACACTTATACGTGCTTTCCAGTGTTTCCTTACTCCTGCCTTTGTAGTTTAAAGCTACTTAAACTGTTACAAGAACGAAAGGGCAAAAACCAGGCGACATATCATTTTTAAAAATCTGTGTGTCAAACTTAGAACGTTTCGGGCCTAGACCCATCCTCAGCTAAACAATCTGAAATGACAATAGTGAAACATGAATGACCTAGATCCATCATTGGCTTAAACAATCTGAAATGACAATAGTAAAACATTAAAAACCTATGCTAGAGCAACTGTTGGTATCTCGACAGTGGCACACATATGAATGGAAGAAAGTGATAGGGGAATGAGTAAAGGTTTTAACTAACTATGTGATGAGGGTGAGCGCTCTGCATGTCATTAAGATGAGGCTTTAATTTGTGGATGTAGAGGGACTCCAAAATTCTAAGTTTAACTGAATTATTGGAATAACCTAATATGGAAAAGTCTGATTCAGAAATTGATACATTGCATTGAAACTCTATATGAGACCTAATTGAGGAATGGGGAGGATGACAAAGGCGTGCGCTTGTTCTATGACTTATTCCTGCATGTTCCGGCAGTTAGCGCATTTTTACAAAGCATGGCAAGCTCAACTTCTAACACGTGAAATAAATATGAAGAAATCTTCTTCACGACAGCTCACGCAAGCAGTGCAGGATTCGGAAAAATCTATTTGTAATCTCTTTAGTCCATTCTTGCGTGCCGTGAAATTTAGATATGTTCGTCTCGTTATTAATAATTTTATTACTGTTGCAAAACAAACTCACGAGAAGAAACTAAACAATTTAAGAATTGTTAACAATCTCCAACCATGCGATCCTAGTATAGTGGTTTTATTCTTCAGTTCTACCAACCTAACTTCTCGACTGAAAACTTTGCTAACATTTGGATTAGATTTTTGTCTGCCGGTACATAAACTCGACTATTACCAGTATATTCTATCTCTCAAAAAGTTAGCCTATGACGTTAAGAATCAACCTACTTTTTCTGATTTTGATTTCAATGATTTCTGTGATCGATTGAAATGTTTAGCCCCCTCAGGGGGATACAATTATTGTATCTATGGGAATTAGCGCTCCCAGGGGAGCAATGTGAGGGCCCGAGCTAAAGGTTAGGTAGGCTTTCTTTTTGTTAAAATAACATAGGTTTTTGTTTTGTTAGGGACCAACTTTTTTTCGGTTCACTGCTGTCCTGTTTTCTCAACACCTACTACTTTCTTCTTCAACTTTGATCTTGTTTCATGAACTTCTTTCTTATCCTACTGTTTCTATGCCCTTTCTGCCTGGATTCCGCGTTCCCTTAACTCCATACTAAATGGTGCCTTCTTCCTTAATCTCTTTGGATCGCCTTTGTTGCGGATAGAGAGGCTTAAACTAACTAATAATCTAATCTAATCTTGAAATGCTTAGCCAATAAGTTTTATTTCAATTTTAATTCATCAAAAGTTTTCTCACCGGTCATTAAAACTGGTGATATCTCTGAATTGAGGAAGCTAGGTAAAAATAAGGAAATTATTGTGTGCAAGCCCGATAAAGGAAAAGGCATTGTCCAAGTCAAGTTCAATTTAATACCAGTCACGTTTAAATTAATCCAAGTCTTGTTCATTTTAATCCATTACAAGTTCAAATTAATTCAAGTCAAAGTCAAATCCAAATCAATGTCTTATGTGTAATAAAATTGAATTTCAAGCTCTATTT
The DNA here is from genome assembly GCA_014220935.1 of Platorchestia sp. MABIK. Lineage (NCBI taxonomy): Eukaryota > Metazoa > Arthropoda > Malacostraca > Amphipoda > Talitridae > Platorchestia > Platorchestia sp. MABIK. Next base: position 3,153 of record JACJUY010009948.1, on the reverse strand, counting down.
TAGAGTAAATAAATCCTCGATACTACCATGAGTAACAGAAAATTACCTTTTAAACATAAACATTTGAATGAATGCATACTGCCATTAATGTAGAAATTTGAAACAACTTTAATGAGTAGTATGATACGAAGTTGTTATAATTGACTTGTATCTTTCACGCCGCTCAAAGATCTGAATCCCACTCGATCTGCCTCTTGATGCTGGGTACTCAGCACATTTTACGACAGCTTTTCTTTAGATTGCAGTACAGGAGGAAATATTACGTATTCCTTTCTGAAAGGAAAAACGATTGTCTTGCTCATCACATCCAATGGATACATATTTAATACAAAAAGCTAAAATTAAAGAGCGATTATGTAAATTCTTAACTCAACTAGGGTTGGATAAATTTGAACTTGACTTGAATTAAATTGAACATGACTTGAATTGATTCGAAGTAAAAAAGGTAAATATTGACGTATGATTTCGTTTGAGCCTGTTTGCCCCTCGTTCCTCATTTTGATAACGCAAATTTCCCTTGGTTGAAAAATTTCAATAATTTGTCATGTAAGTGCAATAGTTTAGAAATTATAGTTGGCACAAAATAAGGTTTATTGAGAAAATCGGCCGAGGATTGCGAAGTTAGGGGGTGCGAGAAACCCTGAGAGGAGTGTGAGAACCCTCTCCCCTCTCAAGGAGGGGTCTTTTAAATAATGTTGTGTAGTTTCTTTCCTACACAACTATATAAACAAACAAACAAACTTTCTATATAATAATATTTATAATATCTTTCATTCATTTCTAATTTTGTGTATTTGTCATTTGCTCTGCACTAAATTTCATTTAAAATCTTGAACTTCGAGTAAACTGTAAAACCTTATTTTTCTTTCACCACCGGTTCACCCAAGTCGAATATTCGAAACCTGAACGGGTAGGCACCGTACTTTTCGAGAAAATAAACGCTAAGAGAGATTATATCGATCGAAGATTGATATTTTCGTTTTTTGAACGCCTTTCAGCATTATTCTTTAAAATGCTACCGTGAGGTTTACCATACCTATGCCCATATTTAAAGAAGAAACACCGTTTCTATCAGAAGACTTTCGTTTGTGTAACCAACCCAGTCGGAAATTATGGTTGTGCTTATAGCAGAATATAGTAGAGTATGAGAAGTTAAGGTCGATTATGGTNAGGTCAGCCGTCCTGTTAGAAGAACAATCCCAACGCTGTAATACGGACGAGGAAAAAACTGAAATTTAAAGTCATAATTCTACTTTTAATGATGCATTTTCTTCACGATTAGCTCCCCAAATGATGTTTGATAAAGCTAAACCTAAATATATAATACATATTCGCAGATACATATAGATATACATATTTGTATGTTTGTGTACATGTGTATATATGTGTTTGCGTGTATATATGTATATAAAGTAAAATATTCAATCGAACTCACGTTTCAGACGATTTACATCATTTTTTGAGGAAACGGTCAGCAGAGTAAGTAGCACCTTCAGTGTCCGTTGCAGACATTGTCGTTCAACATTTTTTTCATCGCCTAGTCGTAGTTACCTGATCGAAAAAAATATGAATCAGTAATCAGTATGAGATGTTTTGTTTGGTGGGCCAATATAACAGTGCGGAAATTTCAATATAATTTCGAGGCTTATTTGCATTGAATTTGGGCACGAAAATGAATCCAAAAAATTCAAACGCAGAAAACACTGGCGTGCGCTGTGTTTAAGGTCTCACAGATAATGCCTGATTTTAGGTCACATTTTCAACTGAATCTAAATGTCATGCTCATTTTACTCAATAAGATCACGTTAACGATATAATGGGACTTAAAAATATCCTAAATTTTGATATGGTTGCAAGTACATGAAACACAGTAATGTAAATATTAATCTAAATCTAGGCGACCCTTACCTCGGTCTCTTGCATTGACAAGGCTAAACGCTATGAAGTGGTTGATGTCAGTGACTGTTGAAGATTTACCGTGCACGCTCTGCTGTACAGCATCTACATAATAAGAAAGAGGGTCTGTATATAGTGAATAATTTTTTTAAATTACTAGATATGAGATTCAGATGATTGGTTATTCAGTGAATGAATTATGACATGACAGAGCATCACCATGCTACTCGGACGACATTTTGGAGGTAACTGAATCGCCGTGACTGTCGAAAGGAACGTGAAAGGAACTTACTCTCGATCAAATGATTACACATCGTATTAGAATATGATTTTACACCATAATTCTTTCAGTATTTGGACATATTTTAACGTCATTGGAAAGAGAAAACTTTCAGCTTTACGAAGAGGTAATTTTTTATGAAAAAATAATGTTTATAGTTTGTCGAAATTCAAGCCGTTGCTCGAACGCTGAGGTCCTTTGCGGACTTTGTAAGGCAGATTTAAAGGCCTTCCGCAATAAAGTTCTTGGGCTGTGGGCCTCTTAATCAGCCTAAAAATTAATAACGCTGGTAATTTACGACTAAGCGGAGCAGTGGCGGGGGTTCCTCACATCTTCGGCGAAAAACGTATTTGCAAACACTAAAACGTTCGTCTGCTCTTCTTGTTACGAGTCCCAAGCCATAGCAACGGATTCGGGCAAGCTAACGAGCGTGTCTGCCAGAGGTCGACACGACAGACTTAACTCAGCTGTGAGCGCGGGTGCAACTTCCTTTGTGCTCCGCGGCACTCCAGCAAACCGACCCTCGCTACTGGGGACTCTTGCGTCCCCAACAGCCCGGCTACATTGAAGAGTGTTCGCCTGAACATAATTTTCGAATCTTCAGGTGAGCCCTTAAGCTAATCATGCTCTGCTTGTCATTAATTATCATTATTTCAGCGTTACCGGCCCCAGATGGGTGCCTGGTAATTTGTGTGCTGTAGGGCCCGTTAATTCGGGGTTAGTGTCCACTGGGTCTGGTGGAAGCACATAAATTTTTTCGAAAATTATATTACTTCAAACTTAATTTAAATCTCTTAAATCATTTTCGAAAATTTTATTCGAAAACATTTTTCTAACTTTTTCTTTATGAGACACTCTTTTGAGAGCTTAAAATGTTGTAAGCCGTGCTGCTTTTACGTAGTTTTGCCTAAAAGGCAATTCAGCCGGCTTGATCTCAGCGTCCGCTAGTGATGTTAGAGCTTGGCAAGAATTCGACA
>JACJUY010009946.1:34203-50528 GCA_014220935.1 Platorchestia sp. MABIK | reverse complement strand
ACAAGATAAAAGTTGAAGAAGAAAGTAGTATATACTGAAAAACAGGACAGCAGTGAACCGAAAAAAAATTGGTCCTTAACATAACAAATAACATTTCATTTCAACAAAAAGAAGGCCTACCTAACTCTCAGCTCGGACCCTCACATTTTTCCCCCTGGGAGCGCTAATTCCCATAGATACAACAATAATTGCATCCCCCTGAGGCGACGTAAAATGCAAGCTTTACCACGAATGCACAAGAAAAACTTGTTTTAGACCCAAGTTAAACCTTCGTCAAGGCAATGTTTTCTCGAGGCTCTAGTAATTTTCTGAGCATGTTACCAGACTCGCTGCCTTTCTGCGTGTTTTCATTTCAACTTATGTTATGGTAGTAGAAGAAGCCATATATTCACCATCGAACTAAGAAATTGGGGACGCCCTTATCTCGACCGTGTACAGTGTGTGCACACACTGTACACTACACAGCATTAACCATTGTTCATCTGGAACAGTTTACTGTACAGCTAAGCGAGAAAATTTCTACTCAAAAACCTGCAGATTTCTCATTCCTCAAACGGAAAACTCACAGTTCCGACTTTCAAAACGTGTTACATCACACAACAGCCCTGGATAAAGGAGAAAGAAGAAAAATAGCCTCATCGCTCACACTAATCGCTCGTAAATCATGCCCATGACCTGAGTGTTCTCACGGCTCATGATGCTGATTTATCAAATCTGAAGCATTTTAGAGGCTGATAAAGAAGATGCTATAGAAGCCTCGTAGTGTATTTGTCCATGTTACTAATATTGTTGAGTGTTAGAAATGAAGTATAATCTTATGTCACATTAGAACAACGTGTGAGGTAACGATAAATGAATCTTAAATAGCAAAGCCAGACCGGCCACCGCGGGTCCGTAGTCCTATGCATACAGAACATCCTTCAAGGGTGTCATAATATGGAGCTATCGCGCCTGCCCATCGATAACACCCCAACCTGCGAAGATTAGCTCGGCAATAAATTCGAGATGATGAAGGGTTCGCTTTTCATTTTCCGCTTTGGATGAAATGAAACGCAACGTGTGGTCTATTTTTCAGCAAGCGAGAGGAAAGTTTAAGTTTAGTTTCACGCGGCCACAGAAATCTAGCACTAAAATACCGAAGAGATTCTCAGAAATGATATGTTGAATGCGTGAAGAGTTTGCTCTAGAAATGCGAAAGCATAATATAAAAATATTGACGTTCTATTGTACATCATAGAATACATGAAGCAGATGGAATTAGATAATGAAAAACTGTTAATTCGAAGAGTAGATATTTCATTTGATAAAAGAATAGTTAAACTTATGAAAACACGGATCACATAAATCCTAGTCATATGCATATTACCCGCATTTCGTTCCTTCACCACGCCTAAAGGGTAATAATGGTGTCGATTCTCGCACACTATAGCACCAGTGACTTCATTTGAACTGCAAAGAGCAAAAAAGTGAACTCAAACCATTTCACTGGTTTTACAGATAAATGCACTTGTTTCTCTGAAAAAATCCCTTATTAAAAATATAAAAAATTCATTTAGCACTTGAAACTTAGGTAAATTTATGGTTTTAAATAAAATTTCTCACGTTGAGAAGCACAATTTAAAATGATGTGCAATAGGAGTTCCATACAAACGCTCAAGCCAAGCGTAAAAATGTCCAAAGGAAGAATATATAAAAAAAATGGACGTGAGCAACCACAATGAACGTACTCGTGCGGAAAGTGTCGAGCGCAATGCATGAGTCTTCTCGGGTAGCTTTTTTGATGCTTCGGGGCGCCACTTCCGTATAAAAATCTTAATCTCGCCTTAGTTTAGAAATGATCCAGTGAAAATTCCTTAACACCATTATCTAGCCAAATAAAACCTGCTTAAATTAATTTCAATTTAAAATAGAATCCTATCCAAAGTTATCTTTAAAATAAGAGGTTTTCTAGCTACTCCGGGAAATTTGAGCAAAGTGTAACAGGCAGTAGCTTCGAGGAAAGATAACATCTCTCTAACACAAAGTCAAGACTGAAAATTTGATAGATTTACTCTTGGATATGTCCATCTGATGGCAAATGAAGTTAAAACAGAAGGAAGAAATAGGACGATTTCTTAGAAATTTCACTCTCAAGATAAAAAGGTAAACCAAAATATATTTATAAAAATAACATAACAGCAGCCGTTACGGATCACTGAGGAATGACTGGGTTGTAATCCGAAACGTTTGCTTCTAGCATGATCCTGAAGTCACGTTGGTTCTTATCTTTATCCTATGACAGAAGACATACCGCATCTCAGGATGAAAGGAACTCCTTCCCAGCGCTCGTTGTGGATGCGCAGAACCGCCATGGCGAACGTCGGTGTGTTGGAACCTGAGTCAAGATATTTGCGTACTGAATGAACAGAAAAATGAGACGACATACAGGCAGTTGCCTACGCAATAGAATGCTGGGTTGTCACCGATGAATGAAAAGCAAGCAGACATAATGACGGAAAGACAATTATGAATAAAATAATAAAATCAATTAAATAAAGAAAAGGGAATTACAAGCCAAGCAGAATATTAAGAACATTAAGGGAAAAATCAGGAGCATAATGAAATAAAAACGCAAAGAAATGAAAGTCTTTATTCGAAATTTGAGTAATGAAATGAAAGTCTTTATTTGAAATTTGAGTAATGGAATGAAAGTCTTTTGGCACATTTTTACTCATGCAAGTGTGAAAAAAAGTAAAGATGCTGAGTGTACTGATATTGATTTCTTAACTTTCTTTATGCTGCGAATGAACAACTCAGGGAAATTCTTATAAAAATTATTTTCAAACCTAATTTAAAGATTTTCTTGAACTAAATGAGTAACAATTAGGTGTGACTCTTAAGAGTTAAAAAATGAATACGTATTCATTAGGACGACTCTGTTCTTCCTATCAATCGAAAGATGGAACACTTGAAGGAAAACTGTTTAAGCCCCCATACAAATTTATGGAATGACTTTGAAATTTCACATCATTATAAACGTAAATCATTATAAATCAATGTGAAGTCTTCAACACCACTATATTGAGATCATTACTATTTAGAGGCTTCTTACTTGATATAAAGTTTGAAGGTAGTTAATACACTAATTAACAAGCGTTGAATCTCAAAAGAAGCTCTTTTTTTCACTGTAATCTTTCACAGCATCTATTCCACTGCCAACGACGAGAATGATTAAAATACAAATGCTTCATTTCCTTCAAATTCAACATAAGAAATGTATTTGTTCTTATTGATGCATATTGGTCCACCATTAATTAAAACAATGAAACCTTCACTAAACAAATAACTAGCATTTAATAAACGTGTATTATTTGACTATTCGAAAACCAACCTGTAACCTGAACTGACCATTCCTTGAATTTAAGCTAAAAATAAGCAGAGTTAGTATTAACATAAACACACAAAGAAGCCCTGAAAAAACCTAAGAAACAGAAACGATTTTCCATGCACTTGTCGTTTGTAGTGGGCTTTCAAATGCCAATACGAAAACATATCCTTTCTCTTTTCTTTATACATTAGTCATTTTTTTGCGGGTCGTCAGACGCCAACAAAAAATAATTTATTATTGCATTCACCATTTTTTCATATGATTTTTAGAAGCGAGTCCTGAAAACCAACAGTAGAGACACACACAAGCACACACCAGCGGGCACAGTGGGGTCGTCGAGGTACCCCAACGCGGCGTCAGACCCAGGCTCGGCATCGTCCGCAGCCACGTACTGGCCCAACACCACGTCCGGCAGCTCGATGTTCTGGATGCTCTTCAGTACCTTCACCTGGCATGGCAGATTTTAGGCTTGGGTCATTGCACAAGATGGCACGATATTTATAGCATTTAATGCAGAAGGTGGACAGATTAGATTATATGTTAGTTTAAGCCTCACTAACCGCTAAAAAAATATCTTTCCGAAGAGAGGAAGGCATCATTTAGTGTGGAGATAAGGGAACGCAGAATCTATGCGGAAGAGACATAGAAAGAGTGTGTTGAGAAAGAAGTTCATAAAACAAGATAAAAGTTGAAGAAAACAGTAGCGGGTGCTGAATAACAGGACAGTAGTGAACTGAAGAAAGGTGGTCCTTAACACATCAAAAACACTATATTTCAACAAAAAGAAGGCCTATCTAACTAACGCCCAGATTGGGCCCTCACACATTTTCCCCCGGGAAGTGCTAATTCCCATAGGAACAATCGTTGTATCGCCAGTGGACAATATTTATATAATTTGATGGAGAAGGAGGACAATATTTATAAAATTTGACAGAGAAGGAGCACAATATTTATATAATTTGATGGAGAAGATGGACAATATTGATTTCATTTAATGAAGAAGATGGATTAGATTAGATTATTAGTTAGTTTAAGCCACCCTATCCGCTACAAAGGCGATCCAAAGAGAGGAAGGAGGAAGGCACCATTTAGCATGGAGTTTAGGGAACGTGGAATCTATGCAGAAAGGGCATAGAAACAGTAAGATGAGAAAGAAGTTTATGAAACAAGATCAAAGTTGAAGAAGAAAGTAGTAGGTGTTGAAAAAACAGGACAGCAGTGAACCGAAAAAAGATGGTCCGTAACAGAACAAAAACTTATTTTATTTCAACAAAAAGGAAGCCTACCTAACCCTTAGCTCGGGCCCTCGCTTAGTCCCCCTGGGAGCGCTAATTCCCATAGATACAACAGTTGTATCCCCCTGAGGGGTGGAGAAGATGGACAATAATTATGCTTCAGTTGATGGAAAAGATTTCAAACAATTTCACAATTTTTTTACCACAGGTGATAAAGAGGTAGAATGTTTCCTAAGCCTAGTACAATGGTCAAATTTGAGTATAGCGAGCTGTGGGCTCGAATAAGTTCAGCGACTTCTAGGGCATCCTACCATCAACGTTATTCTAGGGTGTACAATAATGTTTAACCCAATTCACTTAACCCATTTATAGTTACGCATTAGACTGATTAATGAGATAGTTAACTCAATATTGGATGCTTCTTTTTACAAAATAGTTCATATGGACTAGATGTTAACAGTGTATTCTATAACGATTTAAGAGCAGAATAAAGATCAGCGATTTTAAATCATGGCAAATTACATTATCAGGACCAGTTATGTAGGAGACGAGATTTGACTTGGTTATCTTACACAACTAGTATTCTGATAGGAAATGAGACTTAAGAATTCTTTTGAAATTCTTGTAAGAATTCTTTTCACGGATCTCCGCAGGGATTGAGTTCCTAGTTTTAGTTCCAACGAAGAGGATACTGCGTTGCGACCAGGCCTTTGAATAATAAGGAAGCATGAATTTACTTCTATTTCGAGTTAAATTGTCATGACGACTAGTTTGTGCAGTTAATAATTGTTTTAGGTTATTGTCGCCACCATTGGTCAATGTTTTGTAAATTAAATTACATATGGAGATTTTGTAGAGATCCGTAAGTTCAAGTAGTTGTAAATTTTTGAATGAACCATTTGTAAGAGCATTATATTCTAGATTCTTTACGGCTCTGATGTCTCGTTTTTGCAGAGTAAAAAGTATTTGGTTTTTTCTTATCAGTTCCATGCCATGCTTCTATTCCGTATTGCAAGTATGGTGAAATGAGCGTTCGATAGAGCATTTGCAAAGCTGTTTCAGGCAGGAAATTTTTAACTTTATTTAGAATTCCGAAAACTTAGTACTATTACAAGCGATGTGCTCTTGGAAGGTCAAACGTTTATCTATTATGATGCCCAGGAACTTACATGAATTTGTTTCTTCGATTTTACCTTCGCCAATTTTAATGCGTGGAAGAGATATTTTTCTTGTATGAGAATGTAATATATTTTGTTTAATGCATATTAAGGCTTATTTTATTAGCTTGAAGCCACAATGAAACCTTATGTAGTTCATTGTTCGTACTCCCCGCAATCAGAGTGGGATTTTGGTATGGAAGGACCGCAGAAAACATGCTGTCATCGGCAGAAAGTATGAATTTGAAAAATGATGTAGATTTAATTTCATTGATAAAAATTAAAAATAGGGGAAGCCCAAGGACAGATCCTTGTGAAACTCCATGGCTAATTGTCTGTAGGTCCGATTTTGCGTCGTCAATGACAACGTATTGCTTCCGATTTGTTAGGTGTGATCTGAACCAATCATGGGTAACCCCTCGAATGCTATCACAGTGTAGTTTCGAGAGTAATTTGTTATTGTCCACACAATCGAATGCTTTTCGAAAGAAGATGTACAGTATTTCTGCATTATTTAATGGAGAAGATAGACATATTACGGGGGTTGTTGAATTTGCTGTTAATTTGTTCGATCGTATGTTAGCTTAGAATTTTTTTAAAATGCAAGTAAATCTATTGTTATTAATGCTACATAAGAACGCTTCGAACTCTAGCTTGACCATTTTAATTTCATAAACGTGTAATGAACAATATTTTGAAATAAATGCACAATTTTTAAAGAAAATGGTGAAATGCCATCTAAGAACATACTGAACACTACTTGGCATAGGTTTGCTAACAACATTGCTGATGTGGCTGTCACAGGATTCATGGAAGAAATGAACGAAGAGAAAATTCTACACGAATGCTGTCAGAACAATTATTTCTCAAAAGTTCTGAATAATTTACAACCCTATACTTGTTTATACTGTTACAATATTGATTGGAAAATACATAGAAGAGAAAAAAACACGCAACAATCCTGTGAACACGTACCGTATTACGGAAGTGTTGCACGTGTAGCATTTGCAACGTAAAAATTTTGTCAAACCATCAAAAACTCGAGGCAATTTTCTATTTTTATTTGATTAATTCCTCACAAAATTTAGCAAAACCCACATGTAAAATAAAAACCATTTCTTTAACAAAATGCTTTGTTATTTTGACACCAGTCAAACGTCATATGGTGGAAAACTTCTCATGAGATTTGAGAGTTACAAGAAGCACACATTTGAAATGCTCTCAGGGCTTTTATCAGCGAGCAGCAACCATGAGATAACCAACCCCAACCACAGGAAACTTCTTCGACAAACAGATACGAGTACTGGTCGAAAACAAACTATTAGTTAACACGCAGATATATAAATGAAAGTAATAGTACAGTTTTAAAATTTCAAACGAAACCCCTGCAAATCTAAGGTACGAGATAATTTTGGGTAAAATGCAGTGAATATCTTTTCCAGAACTGTTCTCCGTCGTTGAAACACCGACTTACTTAAGCAATGCTTCGTACGTTAACTTGACCTTCCATTCTGAATTACCATATAGTATTCACCAATGTACGAAAATAACTAAGGTACATAAACGATACTAAAGCGTTCGTAGCCTAAAAAAGTTGACAAGCGCCAAAACAGCGAATGTTTTCAATATTTGATAGGCATTACACTGCCTTCAATAGCCAAACTTCATTGCATGTCTACTCATACCGTAAGAGGGAAGATCACAAATTTATTTCACCCAGCAGCAATCTGTCGAAACTAAACTTATCGGTGCAGAACTAATAGCGTACTCTATAACCGTCAAAGGTAGGGTACAACTACACAAGCGACGTATTTTGTTTTGAAACAACCAATGTAAAAATCTACATTTTGAAGCAAAATTTATTCCCATAAGTAGCAGCAGGAACATTTGGGTGCTTTTAAAACGGAACACAAGCACTCATACTCTCGCATATAAATGAAACAATTTAAAAAAAATAATAGCGAGGAATTAGCTTTGATTGGCAACATTGAATTTAAAAGCTTTACAGTTAAAATTGAACGTTTCGACTCGATGAGTCATTCTCAACAAATTACTCTAAAAAAATTTAAACCATCCAAAGTAAATGTAAAAGGTTAGTAATAAAAAAGGAAAACTAAATAAAATCGCTTAACCACTTGTCAAAAAAAGCGAACTGGGAGTCATTTAAAAACGGGCTTTCGTTGTAAAATATGATGGGATTCCATAATGCGCACATCAACGGGGTTCGAAGCAGCGGCTAAATTGTAAAACCGTTCAATGGCTTAGTGAGAAGGAATAGCGAGAGGACGGTTCATGCGATGGCTTCTGCCGGCATGCTTTGCAACGCGAATATGCAAGGCTCTAGTGGTAGATCCCACAAGATCCCACATACTCCAACGCACACTGTGCGCAACTGTGTTGATAAATTACCGAAGAGAACATACCTTATGGAAATTCATCTTTGTAGGTGAAGAAGGAACCAATTCGGTATTTATTAGTAAGCAAATAATGAAAGTTAAATGCGTGAAATATTTGGATAAAAGTAACAATTCTTTCTTCGTTTTTTCCGATTGCTGACTGAAAAGAGGGAGGATACAAAGCAAATCTTTTTTCCTACAGTAGCAACAATAGAAGTTTGGTAGTATATCCGATTGAAAAAATTCCTCACAGTTCTTTCAAAAAGTCGCTTTGGAAAACCATTCGGATGAAAAAATATTCGATTGCTGATGTAGATTGGTAAAGTTAGAAGGCTTTTGACAAAAACGCTTTAATACCGTTTATTTTAAATTGAAAAATGCAAAAACTAAAAAACTGGTACCAAAGCCGGTGAAACTGCATTTGCGTAAAACCTTACTGCAGAAATGGTTCCTCTATTTTGTAATTAAAGAATCCAGGAAAGAAATGCTACCGTTCTGTTTATTTTCTAGAGTAAAGGTAATACTTGGGTGTTTAGAATTCAAATAATCGAGGAAAAGAGAGCAATATGACCGATCCGATCATGAAACAATAAAAAGGTATCATCTACATATCGCTTGTAGAAAAAAGGTTTGAACTCGAAGACGATCCCTAAGCCATTGTTGCTCATGAAAGCACATAAAAATATTAGTAAAAGTAGGGCCAAGAGGTAGCCCCATACCTAACCTGGCTAACTGTTGATAAAATTTCCTGTTAAAAATAAAAAAAAATCAAGCTTATGAATTTTAAGTAGTTCATGCAAGACCCCACGGCCAGGTCCAGTCACGAAGAGTCGGTTGTATACAGGGTGTTTCAGAACAAGAGGAACAAAATTGCACACGACGTAGAAAATGACCGAATAAACCCTTTTCTTGCATGAAATTTTCCAAAAAAACTCGGATTTTCAAGGTATTAGGTGCTTATTGTTTTAAAGGATGAAATTCAATTACACAATTAATCACAATATTTATTTTGAATTTACGTTACAACACTTCTATAAGTGTTTACAATAATAAAACTTGGTTTTAGTCATTTTTGGTAAAAAAGTTTGAAGCAAGAAGAGCCTTGTTTATGCTTCACCCATTGAATCTGAGGAAGATTCAATTCCGGAAGCCAGAACTGCAGTGGCTGCTGGTGAGACTTCTGAAATGCCAGACGTGTTTCCTCATATACGGCAGTCGTGAAGGCTAAAATTTGAAAAGCGCATTAATCTAGGAACATATTTTGAACAATTTTTGTAGAGTAAATTACAAATGAATATTCTGAGTAATTGTGTATTAAATTTCATCCTTTAAAACAATAAACAGCTAATATCTCAAAAACCCGAATTTTTTTCGAAAAATTTCATAGAAGAAAAAGTGTTTGTGTGGCAATTTTCTACCTAGTAGCAATGTTGTACATCTCGTTCTGAAACACCCTGTATATCTTTTGTAATAAGGTTTAAATTCTTAAATTTGCGCACATAATTGTTTATCTTTGATTTTATTCCGACAATGTAGTGTAGGATCGGTTCCGATATTTCTTTGAATTACGTAGGGCATTATTCACGACTCTTCTTTGGTACTCTGATTGAACTCTTTTTTTTTTAATTTTAACCACAAATTTTGTCAACGGTTGGACGGGTTAGGTATGGGGCTACCTCTTGGCCCTACTTTTGCTAAAATTTTCATGTGCTTTCATGAGCAACAATGGCTTTCGAATTGTCCTCTAGAGTTTCAAGTTTTTCTGTACAAGCGATACGTAGATGATACCTTTTCCTGTTTCACAATCTGTCTCATTGCTCACTTCTTCTCAATTATTTGAATTCTAAACAGCCAAATATTACCTTTACTCTAGAAAATGAACAACGGTAGCATTTCTTTCCTGGATTCTTTAATTACAAAAGAGAGTAATCATTTCGCAGTTCAGTTTTTTGCGAATGCAGTTACACCAGCCTTAGTACGAATTTTTTTTAATTTTTGCACTTTCGTTTTAAAATAAACGGTATTAAAACGTTATTGTCAAGAGCCTTCACAGTTCTAACTTTACGAATCTACACCAGAGGGTATACTTTTTTTTAGATTTTTCAGTCGAGTGTCTTTCCTAAGTGGCTTTTTGAAGCAACTTTGAGGAATTATTTCAATCGGATCTACCTACCAAACTTTTACTGTTGCTACTGTAGGAAAGAAAAATTTGTTTCGTATCCTCCTCTTTTCGGTGAGCAATCGGAAAATGAAGAAAGAATTTAATGCACTTTCATCCAAATATTTCCCGCACGTTCACCTTCATTTTTGTGCTTAATAATAAATTTCGAATTGGTTCCTTCTTCAACTGCAAAGACAAACTACCAAAAGGTATGCTCTCTTCGGTTATTTAGTATGAGGCGTCTACTATAGAGCCCGCCATATTCGCGTTGCAGAGCATGCCGGTAGAAGCTATCGCACAAACCTTCCTCTTGCTTCTCCTTCTCACTCAGCCATACGATCCTATGTTGAAAGATGCAATCTTTCAATAAAATTAGAGGATTTTAAAAATTTCAGCAGTTGTTTTGAACCCCGTTGATGTGCGCATTATGGAAGCGCTTTATATTTTAAAACGAGAGCTTATTTTAAATGACTCGCAATCCGCTGTTCCTTTGGAAGTGGTTTAGCGATTTTATTTCGTTTTCTTTTGATTACTTACCTTTTGCATTTACGGTGGATGTTTCTCATTTTTTTCCCGAGCAATTTATTGAGAATCACTCATTGAGTTGAAACGTTCAATTTTAAATGTAAAGCTCTTAAATATAATGTTGCCAATCACGGCCTTATTCCTTGCTATCATTTTATTAGTTAAACTTTGAAGAAATACAAACCGACATGTGCTTCCATATGCATCTATATCTTGTTAGAAAAGGTTAAGAAGGAATAAATGCCTAAAAATAATTGATTCCGTTTCAAGAGCGAACTATCAGTTCCACGCGAATAAACATCGCTAACGAAAATGTTCCCTAATTGACAACAAAGCATGCGTTACAAATTTTGTGGTCGTGTTCTTCATATCGCAACACACCTGCCTGAAATTGCTTCCTTGGGACCCAGATTCTGGGTTATGAAAGATCGTGTTTCATCAATTACACTTCCGACACACGAGAATTGCGCCGCTGTCGCTTTAAAAAGACTTTTAGAAACGTTATAGAGAGAAACATGCACCAAGAATGTGATGATTTTCAACTTTATTTGCTCTTTAAGATTTCATGTGAAAGCTAGATACTATCCGTATTTTGTACCTATGACTGGTTGCATGGTACTTAAAAATAGAGTAAATAGCATATACAAACATGTCTAGATTAAAAATGTAACTGTAAAAACCGGGAAGAATTGAAAATGTTAGTTAATTGCAAATGTGTCAATCACGACGCTGAGAAAGATCAAATCCTACCCCACTCAGAAGATATAATAGTAGTTTCGACATTACTTAGAAGGAGGTGAAGTAAGAATTGACACCGACTCCAAATTTTCGGTTTCAAAAGTTATCGTGAAAGGAAACGAGCCGTAAGAAGGAGAAGGAAAATTAAGCTCAAATAGCCGAAAGTCATCATATTTTTGCGTATTCGATTAAAAAATATGACTTTCGGCTATTTGAGCTTAATTTTTTATTCGAATGCGCAAAATACGATTATTTTTTTACTGTTTTTTTATTATTTATTGCGTCAAAAAATAATTACATTTTGCCCATTTGGGCATTCCCTTCGTAGGTCATTTGATGTTGTCCTTCTTACGGCTCGTTTCCTTTCACGATAACTTTTGAAACCGAAAATTTGGAGTCGGCGTCAATTCTTATTTCACCTCCTTCTAAGTAATGTCGAAACGACTATTATATCTTCTGAGTGGGGTAGGATTTGATCTTTCTCAGCGTCGTGATTGACAAAAAATAATTGTTTACAATGTATCCAGTCGAAAAATTACGCTAGACCATTACGTTTTGGCATGTAACCTATAGTTGCTGTAAGAATTTCGTTAGACCGAAACCGTTGTTTAGAAACGAGCAAGAAATTTACGGAGCAGTTGGAAAGTATGATGGGCATCAAAAGACATCGAAAGAGACACTATGCTGAGGTTAAAACATTTTACGGGGAGCCTTGGGAAATTGAGGTAGGTTGACCTCAGCGAAACGACCACGCCTTCGCGCTGCATCACATCAACACGAGATCCTCGACCTATAGGGTAGACAGGTGGATCTAGGAGCATCAGGAATGGCGGAGTCAAGGCACATCTTCTAATGACCTTCCATTTCGACGTATTAAGTGCTTATACGTCATAAGGACCTTGAGACGATCGAATGCTTTGACATCCCACCCAACGGCGACAAGTTCGAGTTTTAGAATTTGGTTTAAAATTTTTTCATTTATTCACGGATTTTAGTCCTAGTATTTTGTCGTACATTCCACGGGATGGGGGTTCGCCCGCCGCAAGTAATAAAACAGCTCACATCAGCCCTGCATTGAATCATTTTACTTCCATTGTCTTTCAACTCAAGATATCAGACTTGAATTTGCTGAAAACGATGCTTCCACGAAACAGTAATGAAACGATTGAGTACTGGAAATAAGTACTCGGTGAGTGACGATAGTTCGCTCTGTTCAGAGAACATAAGGTGGTCCGAGCCAAGGTGGCGCAGCAACGCGGGAAGTCCACACCGAGAACGATCAGTGCCACGGATCGTTCGCGCGAGCTAAACTTGCCAGCTCCGCCGTTACTTGATTGCGTCACAGGCCGTGTCAATGGAACCGCTGCACCTTCACATTATCGCTCATAGTGATCTCCGAGAAGACACCTCTGCTTCGTTAATTTCGAATTATTTCATACGTCATTTGGGTGAGTGCAATTACATGATTCAATTCCCCTTCTTTGTTTGCCATTTTGAAACGTAGAGTGTTGAGTGAATAGTTACATTAATAAAGCCAATATTATATAGAACCACAATATCGTCACAGTAGCACTCGAACGTGTCGCAGTGCAAATCATTTCTAAAGACTAATGAAGCTATTCGCGTATATTATCACAAACAATGCGCACTGGAGGGTTGAAACTACTTTAAAAAATGTTGAAACTCGTAATTAATAACACATTAATCCCACAAAAGTATACTGAAGGTGAACAATAGCGGTGCAATTAAGAAGACTACGAATTAAAAAAAGGCATCCATTAATAAAGAGTACAGCGCGACATGTACGTCGGACACAAGTGTGCAGATGCGCCACACACTCGTAATTAAGAACGGACGTACGCGCGATCTAGGCCCAACTTTTCGACTAACCAGCCCAGCTTAGTTATTATTTCATGATTTAAAACCACAGGCTTTTTGATTCCAAGCCTTGATTAGCAAGTGGGACACTGGAAGGCAATCGAAGCAATTGTGAAGCCGCCCAGTGTTAATTATTCGTAACAGCCTCAGCGTTCTGTTAAGCACCGGCCATTTTTAGCTGATGAGAACAACCAAGGGTCATGATTGCGCTTCCAGCAGCAGGGAATAGTTTCTCTTTTACCTATGTGTGTTCCCATTACTCTTTTCTTGGGCAAGAATTCATTTCTCTGCTAGAGTTACTGCCTAACATTACATATTATCTTTCCAAACCACACTTGGCACCTCCATTTGAAACATTTGCTTTATTACAAGCACTTAGATTATAAACAACTCTGTCAGGTTTTTGTTTTGAATTAATTTATAACAGGAACTACCATTTGATAGAAGTTAAGAGACCCGTTTAAATTAGAAAATAAAAACAAAATTTAGCTCTATTATGACAAAAAAGAGGTCTCTTAGCTTGAAACAGCAGAGACCTGTCTTCAAAATGATTGAAATAGTGACCACTAGAATGCAATTCAATGCTGCTCAGCGCAGGTCCTAAGATGATTTTTATTGCTAAAGCGCTATTGGCCAGCATTAGCATAAAATTGCAGTACAGAACAGCCAGGGGCACACCGGTATTGATACCGCCTTTCATTAAAGTGCAGTGCACTCGACTGATTTTAATCGGGATAAGTATTTTCATTGCGGCTAAACTGACATGTTACCCACAGAAGTCAATTTCTGGTTCATTAGTCAGAGAAAGATAAATGTGCAATGAAAATGCATTCAAAAAATCTTCACTGATTAAGCTATCCAGAAAGGCTCTAGAATCTTGTTAGTTCCAACAGTACTCGACGGAAGCGACCACATTCTTGAACTCATCAAGGCCACTCATTTGTGAGTGGGTGCCCGGATTCATAGCACAAGCTCTAGTTCATAATTAACGCGCACAAGAATGTGAATTGAAATGAGGGAGGTCAGTCCTATCAGATGCTCGCGGGTGCAGATCATTTGCATTTTCCAGCAGCGCCTGCATAGTTCAATTAGAGGGTTTGTGTCAGGGTGATGTAACTGCACGAATATTCAACATCTCCACTACGAGTAGTTCATTAAGCTGAGCATTCCAGGAGTTGCGTTTTCGGTTCTTGATTCTCAACTAACGACAGACTGAAGAATTTTCCTTCGCCTCTCACACACACCGACAGACATTTCGTCGCTCTACATGCAGCTCAGTCAGCCCATTCACTGTTATCGACTCCGTAAGTACAGGGGGCAGACGTGGATAGATCTTTGACTAATTTTCAACGTAAATTAAAATTTTTAAAGAAATCATACTTTCACTCAGGTAAGAAGTTCATAAATCTTCAGAAACATTTAATAATTTGAGTTCTTTTAAATTAATAAACTAGAATTAAAAATATTCGTTAAAATGAGCGATCAAAATAAAACATTATTTAAGAAAGTTTTAGCCTCCCTTTAACCACGACAAAGATGTTCAAAGAGAGGAAGGATGAAGGCACCATGAAATTGAAGGAACGCGAAATCTATGCACAAGGTGCACAGAAACAGTAAGCTAAGAAAGAAGTTCATGAAACAAGAAAAAGATGAAGAAGAAAGTAGTAGGTACTGAAAAACAGGACAGCAGTGAATCGAAACCAGACGGTCGGTAACAAAACAAAAACCTATTCTATTTGAACAAAAAGAAGGCCTACCTAACTCTCAGTTCGGGCCCTCACATAGTCTCCCTAGGAGTGCTAATTTCAGAATAAAACACACAAATTCGCAGATCGAATAACTTTCGACTCTGCCGCTCAATGAAGCTAAATATTGTTTAATCCTTTTGAGTTCGATAAATCAAATGGTTTAATGAAAAATTACGAATATTCAAGGTTCTATGCTTGGCAAAAGAAATTTTCGATATTGAAAGTTTTTAAATTCTCGAAGAAATCGTTTATAAGTTCTTGCCTAAACTTATGAAAAAATGAACAAAGGTCAGAAAAAATATGCTCAAAGTTGAATAGAAAGGTTATTGAATATGTTGCACCGACCCTGTGACATGAACTTCATGGTAATCGATGGTAATTTACACGAGCAGGCTTCTGGAATGTGTAAAAAATAGTTTCATGAATGCTACTAAATTCCCTAATTTTGTCATTTACTTCAAAACATTCCCTCAGATACCCTAACCTAGAAGCAGTAGCCCTTTTGGCACTAGAGTAACCAACCGTCAGTACTCAAAGGATTAAAAGAAGCAATTGCTCTTTCAGCAGGGCGGCGTATTTATCAGACAGTGAACAGGAGAAAACAATTAGTTCATGTCAATTTCTATAAGTTTTGGAAAAAATACCCTCCCTTTCCTCCTAATGGCCTGCTATCAGCAGAATAAAATTTTTGAAAGATCCATTGAGAAATCTGAAGCCTGTGCTTCCTCATACACAATTTCGAAAGCTCGGAAGCAGTGCACCCTCAAAGGAAGCAAGGGAGGAAATTCCTTAACACTTAGCTGCAATGGGTTAAACTGAAGTGCAACATTCAACTCAAATTTAACGGAAATTGTAGTAAGCAATTTTGCAAGCAGCAAACATTAACTGGATCGTGCTTTCATTCAGCAAGTATTTACGAGAATTGAGTCGGTGACTACGGGTCGGTCAGCAGTATTATGAAAATTCCCTCCATGCCAGCCGGTGGCTCACGTTGCTGTAAAGGCCCTGATACACTGGCGTTCATGACTCGAGAAATTGCGGCAGTGGATCCCGCCGCCAGTTGAAGTGAGAACTGGCGACATGATACACTCAGAACGCAAGAGGAATCACCGCGGAATGC
>JACJUY010009946.1:19534-34186 GCA_014220935.1 Platorchestia sp. MABIK | reverse complement strand
ATGGTCGGATCGCAGTAAAGTTCAGTGGCCACTCTGCCAACTGGCTGGTGTGCAGGGGTGGGAGGCACTTCGCGAGGCATGCTGACGGTTATCACCGCGATTTTTGCCTAGTGTATCAGGGCCTTAAGTGTTCAGCCGTGTTACGTAATGTGCTTAAGCAGTCTCAAGCTTTAGATTCGAGCTCAAGAGGGATATACTGAATAATAATGTGAAAATGTAGCTCAAACTCTTATCCAAGTTAGAGAAGAACATGTTGAATTATAATCAATCAAACTTT
Source organism: Platorchestia sp. MABIK (assembly GCA_014220935.1). Lineage (NCBI taxonomy): Eukaryota > Metazoa > Arthropoda > Malacostraca > Amphipoda > Talitridae > Platorchestia > Platorchestia sp. MABIK. The sequence goes on along the minus strand of JACJUY010009946.1, from coordinate 33,909 downwards.
AGCAAAAGGCATTAAATAATCCTTTCACTCCAGGCGATTTCTTCGGATATCAAGTCGGTCGCGTTTTTAATTCGGAGAAAGAAGTAGCATTTTAAGTAAATGGAGCGAGATACTAGAATCATTAGTAAAATTTAGAATAATAAACATTGCTTCGAGAATTTTATTACGTAGAAGAATTATTGGATTGTTTTTCTCAGCAATTTTACACCACATAATTCGCAATACGTACTCTACCTTTTATTTCCTCCAAATACAAGTTAGGCTCCTTACTTATACTGCATACGTTAGCCGAAAAATCCAGATTTAAACATAACTCCAACATGATTTGAGAAAATGTATTTTCGTATTGAAAATTTCTCTCAACCCCAATCCGCAGCAGAAAGTGCCAAATTTCTTATTTGATCTTTTTTACTCACGTTCGCGTAATTTAAAAAACTATTCCAAGATGTTGAAAAACTTATTCCTTGAACCCTACAGTCACAAAGTCTTCTTAGTGAAAGAGTTGAATGTTCGGATAGTTATTTCGCATTTTTTGAGGAATATTATACTTTCAACATCAATAGTGAGGATTTTCATAGCATCGTGTTCGTCTCGAAACCCAATGAAAGTAAGAAAACTTTGGTCCAATACAATTCTAGCGCGACGTTCGTGATCCATGAAGCTCTGGAGAGAACTACAGCAATGCATAATTTCGCGCTACACAATGGCAGCTTCTCGATTTGTGAAGAGAATGTTGAGTAAAACGCTCATTTCGCGGCCAAGTAGAAATTGTCAAGAGAAGGTTAATAAAATACATGAAAGAGATATCCGAAGATACAAAATACACTGCGACCGACTTCGGTCGGAGAAAACATTTAGAGTGCAAAGTAAGAATATTGAAATACTGGACTCGAGAACGAACGGATCCGACCCTGTAGCATACTTAAGCCCGTACTAATCTAGTTTCCAATTGACTTAAAAAAGCGGTTAGGGTTGTTACTCCTAAAAACGTGCGTTCTCAACAATGCAAACGTGATACTTGCAACCTATTATAGACCCCTCAATGCGCCATTTGTTCTACAAGTTAACCAAAATAATTCATGGGCAGTTATGTCAGAAGAAATTCATTTCCAAAAACAGCATCACACTCTGCTCACTGAAAAGCCGAATTATGATTAATTTTCATACAAAAAGTGCCGCACACACACTCGGAAGTGTGTGAACTGAAATGTTCTATACGTTGCGTGTGTAAGAATTCACTGAATGTAATTCCTCAAGAATAATATAATTTATATTTCTTTCACTGCAATTGCTAAGGTTTAACCTTACTTTTTCTTTACTGATTTCCATATTCTACATTTCCGTCTATTAATTTCTGAATAAGAATTTCTAGGAACGCTGTGCGCACCTCCAACCCCAAGCGCCTCGGAGGCTTTATAAGCCTCTGACATCTGAGTCGTGTCGCTGTTCCACTGTTAAGGATTTTAATTCTATGAATCATATTCCTTGACAGAGTACATTCTATGGATCATATTCCTTGACAGAGTAATGTTTCACCAGATTGTCACCTGATCATTTCATGTTCAGTTTCTTTGTACTCAAATTCAATTCTTAGCGCTGAATTACATTCACAAGGATTACATAGTTGAAAACTTCCAGTACCTTTTGGTGACATTTATCTCCAAGATAAACAGAGAACACGACACTAACGCGTGTTTCACGGTTCACTCCACGTGAACTAAGTATGCAACTTACGTGAAATTCACACAGAAAGTCACCAGTAAAGAACATGGCATCTCCCGGTTGCACAGGGTACACATATTAGGAGGAACATAACACAAGTATCGTGCAACAGTAGAAGTAAAACTCATAACATTCTGCTACTGAGTCACATGCAAGAGGCTAATCTCAAAGCGATAATAATTTCTAACAGGGAAAAACAGCGTCATTACTTTTTAATTCATAGTTTTTCATTATTTGTCCGTCATGTACGATAGCTAAAACAAGTAGCACTAATTGACATTTTCACATAGAATAAATCTATACATTAAAATATTTACACGTGTCCCCACGATCATCAACACCAAATATGCAAAAATATCCTCAAAACTGAATATATTTGTACGAGTAACGTTCAATACCATTAAATAAAATTCAATGCTATTCGAAGAAATTCAATGCCATTTTGATGAAATTCTAAGACCATACGTGTAATCCCGCGTACCTTTTCATCTCTGATGTCATCAGCAGCGGTGGATGAGGGTCTCTCCATGCTGACGAGGCACAGGATCTGCAGGAGGTGGTTCTGCATCACGTCTCTGATGATCCCGAAGTCGTCGAAATACCCGCCGCGGCCCTGCGTGCCGAAGGGCTCTTTGAAGGAGATGAAGACGCTCGCGATGTTGTCTCGGTTCCAGGTCGGCCCGAAGATCCGGTTGCCGAACCTAAGCTCAGAAAAAAGATACATTAATAATATGACAATAAAATTTGATGCGATTAAGAAAATGGAGAGCTTTTCGGCAAAAGGAGTCACTCTAAATTGTGGGGCGAGTAGAAGGTGGTTAATATTATGTTTAGCAATTTGAGTGCCACATTCACTGAACAAATACTACAACCGTGGCAGACACAGTCATAGAAAAGGAAGTAATGGAATACCGCAAACATTTATTTGCTCATTTTTACGAATTTCAACGTTTTCGCGTATAAATCGAGAGCATTTGAAAATGTCACACAGGCCAAAGCTCACGTTAACAATAATCCTCTTGTTAACGGAGAATGAAGCCCCGAATATTGCTCTAAAAATTTCTTCACGATTCCTTCACAAATTGACTAGCTGCGCACGAGAGGTAGATGTTCCTGAGAAGAGAACTCGTTCTGAGCCTAATCCATGCCGCCTTTCACAGTATTCAGAAAGAAGTCGGCCTCGCTTGTACAGCCAAACGAATATAATATAACTAACTTGCACGCAGTACAGACGCAGCTACACAATCGACCACACCTAACTTTCGAAACACTGGGCTACTACGTTATGGCTTGTTTTGCAGTTCGAGCGTGGGTAGCCTGCTCTGAACGTTCAACACCTCAACAGTGTTAAATACATTTCGTTTAGTGTACAATTCAAAAACAAATGCAAAGGAACAATTTTTACAGTTGTTTGAAGAAGTTACACAAAAATATATGCAAAGGAACAATTTTCGCAATTTTGTACGAACATAATTGCTACAGAAAATTATTCAAACTTGGTATCGTACCCGGTCCTGTTAGGTGTATGCATCCTCTTTGGTATGCATCAACTGGACTCGAGATACGAGTACCTGAATCAACAGGTATACTGTACAGCGATAGGGTAGCCAACCTCTTGAGGCAGATGTTAGTTAAAGCCTCCCTAAATGCAACAAAGGCGTTCCAAAGAGAGGAAGAAGAAAGGCACTATTTAGCATAGACTTGAGAGAACACGGAATCTATGCATAAAGTGCATAAAACAGTAAGTTGAGAAAAGGTTCATGAAACAAGATTAAAGTTGAAGAAGAATGTAGTAGATGCTGAAAAAACAGGGCAGCAGTGAACCGAAAAAAGATGGTTCGTAACATTAACAAAAACCTATTCTATTTCAACATTAGGAAGGCCTACCTAACCTTTACCACGAGACCTCATATTCCCCCTCGAAGCACTAATTCCCATAGATCCCAACAGTTGTACCAAGCCTACTTTTCTCTTGACATCTGTCTCCTAGTTAAAATTAAACGTCAATATTAAATGTTCATTAAAAGCAGTGTAGATTTGATTAAATATTAGTTTAAACCTCCCTATTACAACTAGAAAATAAGAGCATTTCGAAGCGAGGAAGTAGGAAGGCGTCATTTGGTATGGAGATAAGGGAACGCGAAATCTATGCAAAAAGAGGCATAGAAACAGTAGTTGAGAAAAAAGTTCATGAAACAAGATTAAAGTTGAAGAAGAAAGAACTAGGTGCTGAAAAACAGGACAGCAGTGAACCGAAAAAAGGTGGTCCTTAACATAACAAAAACATTTTATTTCAACGAAAAGAAGACCCACCTACTGTAACTCTCAGCTCGGGCCCTCGCACATTTTCCCCCTGGGAGTACTAATTCACATAGATACAATAGTTGTATCCCCCTGAGGGGTAACAGCAGAGTAAGAAAGGAAAGTGTTTATAGCTGATTAGAAAAATGTTGGACCACTGGAATAAATTTGATAAAATCTACAAATACCAAATAATTTGAATTTATTTCCACGTTACCAGACAACTACAACAATTTCAACACAACTATGTTACACATAGAAACTGAACTGTCTCTGACAAAGAGTCACAAGTATCTTAAACGTACTAGAAAATGACGAATAACTTCCTAGTCAGACATTCAGCATTTCCTGTAGCTGAAACACATTACTGCTTTCGAAATTTCAGGTAAATCCTTCACAGAATTACCACAATGCACGCCGTAGTTGCTAGCGAGGCCTTCGAGCTGCATACTACGTACACTCCCTTGACATGCATGCACGCAAACCACTGGCGCCTCAGGGATGTGTGTGTGTGTGTGGACCGCGTGGGCTGTGGCGTGAAGCAGATAACGAGCAACGAACGCCATGGCCAAATTGCTCTGCCAGTTTTCGCCAGGTCACGTAAGTAACACACGAAACATACCTAAAACGCCTCATTTAGAATCGTTTTAAACCCTCAGAGTTTTAGAAATTACAGGAAAAGTTTCATGGCAACGAACATTATTCGATGGCTTCTAGAGGGCAACGAGCATTATACTTGATGGTTTCATGTGCGATGTCAGCAAAAACGATGAAGAATTCGTAGCTTAAGGGGCTCATTAACCATGATGTAAAATAGACAAGATAATCGTAAACAACACAAGAATTTAGAAGCGATTGCACAAATAGCCTCGCTGTGTCCACAAATGAAGATTTAAGCACTCATGGATAAACCAATGTTTCCGCTCGAAGAAGGCGATTATCGCAGTAAAAAACGCGTTAAACCTCTGTAGTTTGAGCAGTACTACGTACAATGCGATAAAATTGAACAACTCCTATTGATCGAGTTCGCTACAACTGGTAACAAGATCCATCAGCATTTCGGTGAGAGGGAAGTTGCAATGAAGAGACTACATAGAGGAACAGTAAAGAAGATGTTTGTCCACAAGGCACACTTTCCCCGCGAGAAGAAATGAAAAGCAGATGTATGCACAACTTGCTCGAACAACCAATACTCTTAAAGACGCGACGTCACTGACTATAGGTTCACTAACGGCAAGCACACTCAGTATGCTACTTTTCAGAAAAAATTAAGAAAGCAAGAAAGGCGTACCATACTTTAAACTCCGAAGGGAAACTTGGTACAAGTTAAATTATTAGTTGATTCAAGCCTCCCAGCTCCAACAAATGAATTTTTTCAAGAAAGAAAGAAAAAAGACGCCATTTAGCATCGAGTTAAAAGGAATGAGGAATCTACGCACAAGGTGTCCCCACACCCAGCGCATACAAATAGGAATATTGAAAAAAGGTCATCAAGCAAGATAGAAGTTGAAGAATAATGAAAAAGATATTTAAAAGGGTAGCAGTGAATCGTTAAAAAATAGTCCGTAACAAAAGAAAAACCTACTTATTTCAACTAAAGGAAGGCCTACTTAAACTTACAGCTCGGAGCCTTGTATCTTCCCCCCTGGAAGCAATCAACTGAACAGATTAATAAATTGTATTCCGTGATGCGACCGATGCTCTCGTAGATGCATTTCAGGCGAAACACAAATTTTAAAATATCACGAACCTACATGAAGATCACTAACAGATGTCAAATTTCGATTCCTGAATGTTACTTTTCCAGCGTTATAAGAAAGAAAAAGAAAGAAAAACAGTTTATTTCCAATAGAGATGGTACAAAATTACCATCATTGGTTTTTAAAATATCCTAAAGTTAACACACTTAAATGGTACACATACACGAGTATTGTAATACCCATGTCTCTAGTCGAAAAATGATTGAGGGCAATGTACTCCTAATCTTGCTTAAACTACAATTTGAAAAAACCACAAGGTGTGAAAATGTACAAACTGTTTAGGTGAAAACATACAAAATGTGCGTAGTTGTACACCCAGTCGAAACAAGCCAAAATATTTCAGCAGAGCTGCAATCCTTATCTTCTCGCCGAAGATAGGCAAGCTGATGAGGAACGTATCTCTGTTGTGCCCACAGCGTGCAATTCACAATAACGATAAGGAGTCGAGGAAAAACATTGTTAGTTCAGACACATGATTTGGACGAAGATACACTACGTAAATTTGATCTACTGCTATCCCTACAAAACTAATTCGCTGAATTTATAAACATACTAGTGTACACGACCCGTCAAAGATGAGGGGATTCGATAGAATTAGTCTCAAGGTATGGATAATAAACAAGTATATCCATCCTAATAGAACCCGCGATTAGAATATTCTTGAACTTGTATACTATATAGTCAAATTTGTATCACAGATACGGTCATTAAGCATCCTCGAGAATATCACAGACACACGCACCAACTAAGCAAGGAATAACTGCGTATTGTTATTTAATTAATAATTAGCCAAGAAGTTTTTGAAAAAAATTCTATATCTTCTTCATTGCGAGAAGCTAGATTTTTTTAACATTAGATTCAATTTTCACGCAATATTTTTGACTTAATAACAAAATGGAGCGGATGGCAAGTTTTTTATTTCATTTGAATGGTATCTATGTTACCAACCAAGTGGATTTCCATTGTAATAACATAGGAGAAATTACGCAAAAAAATATATTTATAAACTTATGGAGACATTTGGCGTTTTATTATATTGTGTTTATATGCCGATGTCCCACAAAAACCCGAACCGAGTATTTATTTCCCCGTATCGGTAATATATACTCGTAATTTTTTCCCGTATCAGTAGAATACCGCATAATTTTGCTTGAAATTAAATGCCTATGCTATTCTTATGATGGTATTACAGATACGGGAATATAAATACTTGGTTCGAGATTTTGTGGGACATACTGTATAATTGCATATCTCCTGTCTACTACATTTGCAATGATCTATATCAATTTGAATGGTATATAAAAAATCTGGCATCCGTTCAATTTTGTTTACAAGTCAAAAAATATTGCGGCAATTAAAATTGAATCGATTGTTAAAGAAATGGCATCTTATAGCAAGGAAAAGATACAGGGGAATCATTCAAAAACTTCATGGCTAATCTATCCTATAATAATTATAGAGGGATGTCTCTCTCTGTCCGAAGCCAGCCGAAAGTGTGTGATGAGCGTATCTGTAATACAAGGGTCATCAACTCCACAATTTCCAGTGTATTAATCCATCAGATTCGAGTAGGAAGGAGTATCACGTGAATTCTTAGGAAATAGGAACGTGTGTCATGTGATTTGTCGAACATTATTATACACTTTTGACGGGCCGTGTGCACTCGGCCTCATCAACTCTCTAGAGATTGAATTTTTTATTTCTTACGGCCTTTCTTTAATTTCGCCTTACATCTTATTTCAAAAAAGGGCAAAAATATTCAAATCAACTCTAGAATTTTCAAGGGAGTGGACTAATATTACATAATAACGCATAGTTGTTGCCTGCTTAGTCCGTGCGTCTGTGACGTTCATAATAATGCTTAATGAAATGAAATCTGTGATACGAGTTTCAGTGCACAAGTACAAGAATATTTTAATCGCAGGTTCCATTAGGATAGATATATTTGTTTGTCATCCCCATCTTGGAAATTTACTTGAAAAAATATCGTATAACACAATACGTTATTTCGTCCAGCATGGGAGGATGATCTCTAACACGATGCTATAGAAATAAAAGCGTTACAAAACAGTCCGAACATTTTTTCTAAGCTACCTTAACTCAGGGACATTAGACTTTTTACTTCTGTATTCTGACTTACTATTTGGTGATATGCCGTCGTATTGTGATTATAGTCGTCTCTGGGTGCAGGCTGTTCAGCAGAGGTATCTACATAGTTTACCTATGAATAAATTTTGGATCTTTTCCAGAAAAGCCCCTCCATCAATGCAACACATAAGTTCACCCACTTGTAACTTTCGAAATAATGTACCTATCGACTTCAAATTGTAATTGACACGAAAGGTGAAAACATTCTTTCGTTTAAGAGTAATTTGAAGTCGATAGGTGCATCATTTCGAAAGTAGCAAGTGGGTGAACTTATGTGTTATGACGGTGCGCGAGTCGGATTTTATGATCCAGAAATTTCTGTAGTTTACAGAAAACTGTTTCCGGATCGTCTACGGTACGGAAAGAAAAAGGTGTATTATTTCGAAAGTTACAAGTCGGTGATATGTTGCATTAGTATCTGGAAAAGATCCTCATTTGATTCCCTTTAATTTTAAACCTGATCACCTGGGACTCTATAACTTGGCATGACCTTTATTATCAACAATGCCATGGAAATATTCGTTGCTCGCTACAACAAGCCTTTAGGTCTAATATTTTCTAGTAAGTTGTTAGAACTCCAACACGCATTTAAAGACGCTGTACTGCTCTGACCCGAGCCCCATTATTGCACTAGTTAAGTTTCAAATGATCTTTATCAAAGCAATATAACAGTAAAAACACATTACTTTCAGCTCGTGAGATAATTATTCCTATCACACACACACACACACCAATTCTCAACTAAATCTAACACACTAGTGTCACCTTCACCATGTACCCTACGTTATGATCGTAAATTATTGCTTAATTTAATACCAAATCATTCGCGAAAATGACTACCATGTCGAGAAATACAACCAACCGAGTCAGCCAGTCATCATGGCGAATCACGAGACGAATGCAGTTGAGGCACACGGCGTTGCAAAAACCGCACTACGTTTTCCAAGGTCACGGCTGACCAGAGCTGCATAGCGAGGCTGAGTCGCACCTTATCACCGAGACAGCGTCTACGGATCGGTGCTGTCTGTACTCGACGTGACAGGCACGAATTTCACGAAATTACGACTTGCAAGGAACAGACACACAGTTGTTCAAACGTTCCCAGTGACCTATTTTGAAATGCATTTTTAAACCGCAACTAAACGCATTTGTGGACAGACGTAGTGAAAATTTAGGGAATAAATATTGATAAAATAACAGAACAACCGATCAAAAAACTCAAAAACAAAAGTATTCAAAGTTTAAGAAACTATGATGTAAATTAGTTTGAGAAGTCATGTTTAATTTAATGATAATCATTCTGTTATTGTACTAATAATCCTACAAACTGTATAGCATTTCTGAAATCCCCAGAAAAAAAATGAACAGTAACAACGCGTTCAGGTAACTATGCTACATAAACTTTTCAAGTAGGAATGATGCATCTCGCCTTGAAAACAATTAAAAATGAAATAAAATAAAATAATTTAGAAACTTTAGTAAGCAAAATTCTGACACATAAGTCATAACACATAGGAAAAGTTGTACAGAGTTGTATGACCTTGAATGCAGTAACCACTCATACGGTACTTGATAATGAATGCACTTGAGCTGAGATCTTGCGACTTTAGTGACTCGGTATGATACAGTTAATAAACCCTGTTATAGACTAGAAACACTCCTACAAAGCATGAATATTACTGTAAATTCCTAGTCAATATCTAAATTAGTCATACATTTTGTTTCCAAAGAGAATTTATCACATACGAGATTCTCCATGTATCTCTTCAAATTAAGTTTATAGTGCAGAGTTACAACAGAAATATTACTTAAAACTTACCGCAATGCCATAAGATTTTGAACCATTTCTTTGCCGAGATAGTGGTCAATGCGGTAAAGTTCATCTTCTTTGAACAATCCAGCTAAATGCCGCGACAGTTTATCAGAAGAAGCTGCGTCTCGTCCGAAAGGCTTTTCAATGATTACCCTCGTCCAAGCAGTTCCACTTGTCATGCAACATGCTCGGATGTTAGTGGTTACAGGTTCGAAGACTGATGGTGGAAGAGCCAAATAAAAAATTCTATTTGCTCTATCCCCACCCAGTTTGCTTAGTTCTTGGTTTAGCAACTCAAAATCGCGACGGGCATCGTAACTTCCTTTCACATAATGATTGATGCTCCAAAACTGTTCTAACCGTTCTTCCTCAGCCGGTTTGGCTTTCACGTACGGCTCACACTTCCCTCGGATTTCTAACATGGTTAAATTGGATCTTGCATAACCAACAAAAAGTGTATTTTCTGGAAGCAGTCGGTCCCTGAAAATCCACCAAAGTGTAGGGTAAATTTTTTTACGAGCGAGATCACCGGACGCTCCCATCACAACAAAAACATGAGGGACATTTCCTTCCCAATTGACATCGCCGGGAGTGTGACATGTTTTCAGGCTTTGCCGAATGAGCGTCAACATTTCCTCCGCTGCAGCCGAATCACTCTTCTGCACTGATGCATGTTGCTTGGCACCAGGGGGCGACATCTGGTTTATAGTACTGTTCTTCTCTTCTGATACGGAATGATAACACAAATTAGTAGGCGCACCGACCACTGTCAATTCCCCGGCTCGTACAGCTTCCGACACTCCGCCGTTCACAGCGCACGAATTACCCAGCTTGAATGAATGAACTCCCTTCACCCGCTCGCATTTAACTTCTACTGTCGAGGACGCTTGAAGTGGACTGGTCTGTTGCAACTATTCCGGAACAGCTGGAATTGATGCCAGCTAGTCATTTTATTGATCCATTATATGACACGTTCTGATGAATTTATACATTGAGCGACGTGAAAGAAGTACTTTTAGGTTTTGTATGTTCATCTTCTTAGGAGAATGATGCATGTTACTGATTTGTGCAATAAGGTATTGCAGTTACTTAACAAATTCGATATACAGTTTAATGAACGTTTTATCTTCAATGTGTAATAATTCAAGCCTAATATTATTTTTATTCTGTAATTATTTAAAAAAATGTTTCTCAATATTTCTTTTTCTCACATAAATACTGAACAGTAGTGAACTCGAGAACTTAGATGCTTGTTATGGTTAAAAAACAATGAATAGTTTTCGCTAGAGAATTATCTTCTAGGTTACCAACTTGCAATTTGACATAATGTGATATTTTTTCTAAAATTAAAACTTACAGTAGGCTCATTCACATTTTTCAATGGTATGCAATCGTCCAATTCAGATGCAAGTGCATAGATAATACCGGCGTGCCGAATTTTGACCACTCGCGTGAACACAAACTTGACCAAGTCTTTCTCCCTAAAAACAGGGTAAAATAGGGGTAATTTTCAGGAACCTATAACTTAAAAAATAATGCACCTCTCGACTTCAAATTAATTTCAAACGAAAAACCGAGACATTCTTTATGTCTGAGGCATATAGAAACACTTCTGACCAGGGTGTCTTAAACAAATGCATTCACAATATAACTGTCGTTAACATCCTGCTTTTTTAAATTGCAAATGTTCATCATTTCCAATGTTCAAATGTTCAAAGAATTAATTTATCACAGCCTGGAAAAAATCAATTTAGCTTGGAAAATATGAAGTTTATCTTGAAATGCTATTGGATTTTTTTTCATTGCATTGAAATAAGAAATTGAAAAACAACGTCGTGATGTTCATAAAGACTTGTTTCGTGTCGTTTGCAAATCCCTTGGTGCGCGTTATCAGCGTTATCTAGACAAAATCGGTCATCTATTTAAAAATTTGTGAACATGATTCTTCAATTACATTTATCTCCTGTATTCGAAGTCTTTTTATTTCACTCTATGTTTACAAATAATGCTTTCTCGTTATTTGAAGTGTAGGTCCATTTTATTGAGACACCTTGTATGTATACGAACCCACACCGACTAGATATCAATGAAAAGAAGAAAGAAAGAAAAACAGTTTATTTCCAATAGAGATGGTACAAAAGTAGCATCATTGGTTTTTAAAATATCTTAAATATAATACACTTAGATGATACACACATAAGAGTATTGTAATACCCATGTCATAAGTCGAAAAATGATTGAGGGCAATGTACTCCTAATCTTACTTAAACTACATTTGATGATCCATGTAATGATAATTATAAGAGATAACACAAGTTCATGGACAATGCATTTTCGTTGTGGGGTGGAAACACTTTTAACAGTTTACAAATACATGACACAAAACTTTGCAATTCTTGACGCCAGGAAATACTAGATGAATCGCTTGCTTCGGCCGATGTTCAAAACTGTTATTTCAAGGAAGCGTGAAAAAAATAAGTATAAATATATATAAGCATAAGGAACACGAAAAGTACAAGCTTTGTATATCTCATTAAATCATTTTAACATAACGGTCATTAGTTGAAAAGCATTTTATTTAAATGTAAATGGATGATTACACAATAAATGTAAAGTTTTTTACGTGAATGCTTTACAATAATAGTGAGATGACGAGTTAGGTAATGTTACAAGTTGACAGCAGTATTAGGTAATTGGGATAGATACTGACACAAAACTGACTACTACTGACAAAACAACTGACACAGAAAGTAAAAATAAAAAAGATAATAAAAGTAACATCACCATTTTAATGTTTGAACATACTATTATTAATGGCGATGTTAGCCGAGCGACGCAAAATGAAAGATAACAAGTTAGGATTTGAAAAGTCGATACAATGAATTCAGCACATGTGAGTCGGATTTCTTTATTATCTTTTGGCTCAAATCCTTTTCGCTTATCTTAACAGAAAGAATAATTTCATATTTGCCAGGAGTCATGAATATTGGAAACAGCAGGCGTACTAACTGTCGAAGAAGTAAAATAACAACTTTTGCTTCGCTCGGAAAGTGGTTAGATCAATCGATCAACCAATGCTTTTTAAGGACGTAAAATTAATTGTTTTTCTGTAGCAACAGCATGTAGAGCATCATTTGAGTAAAAATGTTTAAAAAACATTTGGAAAATGCACTAAACACAAAAATAACATAGGAGAACTCAATAAAGTCTTCCATAGGAGAAATATGTTTTATGATCGGTATCGAAAAGTATTAACAGACATAGGTTAAGTACAAAGAGAGCCAAAACGGGTTAAGAATGCATTTGGCGATTTCGAATTCTTCGTTCATCCCAAATGAATTGATTATCTCAAGTGAAGATGAAAAAACGAATGACCGGGCTTCGTAAGATAACCCATTCATATTTAATGACCCGTTCTAAGGTGCATTTTTATTAGTTTTTTTACTTTCCGTTTAATGCGCGAATTGATGTCAGAAATAATTTTATGAAAACCATTGCTTGACTACTTTACTTAAGACAAATGAGAATAGATTAAAAGAATTCACCTTTCCGTATTTCCCTGCAGATACTGCGGCGTTTTCTTCGTGGAAATATTCGTTCAGTCAACCTCCGACAGGAGGTTGTTCGCTTGTCTCGCATTTGATCTGTTGCGCGTAAACAATTTAAACAATAGAGTAGATTGTCTCTTAAGTCTAGTACAATGGACTAATTTGAGCATAGCTACGTGTGGGCCCGAATAAGTTCGGCAACTTCTAGAGTACCCTAAGATCAAAAGCTATTTCTAAAGTTTACAGTTATGTTTAATCTAATTTACTTAACCTAGGGGCATGCAAGACTGATCATGTTTCGATGCTTTATTTAAAAAAAATTTACGTGAGCTATAAGGGATCAGTATTTTCAAGAAAAACGATTAAGGGCATAAGAAGCTACACTATTAATCATGGCAGATTACTTTATCGGAATACGTCTTAAAACATGAGAAATAAAATTTACTTAAAATACCTTTTGTGATTAATACTCTGATAGGAAGAGGGAAAGGGCAATATACGTGAATTTAAGCAGTGGCGGGCATCGATCCTAAAAATTTTAGTCAGATCCCGAAATACCGATCCCGGTCAATGGCCAATTCCGAATACGATTTTCCGATATCGCCGTCAAAAAAGCAAAGCGATCCCAACCTTCCGATCTTCCAGTCCTAAGCTTTTAACAGCGATCCCCATTTTTTTAAAGCAAATCAAATTCAAAATGAGTATACGACGTCACATACGAACTATAATACTGATTAAGGATGGAACAGATGGATTTTAAATTTAATTTTTTATTATTAATATTTTAAATTCATGTAACAGCGAAACAGGAATGTGAAACAACGAAATATGACTTTTCATTTGAACCTGCATGAATTAGATGAAAGTAATACATAATTGTTGAGACGATCGATCAACATTAATTTATTTCTACAGATCATTTGCATAGGAGACAATATTGCCACAAACTACGTTCAATATATAATCACTTTGTTCACTGTTAAGGCTTCAAACGTCGAATAAGACTAAATCACTGAGAACAGTTGGAAAATTTAAGAAACACTGAAAAAGACGTAGTGCTGGAGCTCTAAAACTCGAGAGATC
>JACJUY010009945.1:0-30995 GCA_014220935.1 Platorchestia sp. MABIK | reverse complement strand
CCTCCATACCGAGAACTCGGTCTCCTTGTTAATGCAAATTAATGAGGGGTAGGACCGAACATATCTCGTGACACATCGACGTACGATTACATGTTATATTTTTTAAATGGGGATTTTAGTATAACTATATTTATAGAATTAATTATCCATGTATTTCAATTGTTTAGGAAGTAGCTCCTGTTTACATCTTAGAGCGCTAATATCAAAATTATTAACTAGCATCTCAGGAAGGAACGCCGATCGAGGCAGTTGCGATTCGAGAGAGTACTCAGAAGGCACGGGCGAGCAGTAGAGAAAAAAGGGCGAACGTTTGAATGCCTAGGACTGAGCTAGGACTGAGGGTATACCTCTTGCTATTAAAGATAAATCATGAAACCAACTATGCCCATTTAAATATCAATCACATTCGCGCCTTCAGCAATATAAATAACCAACGTTATCACGCTTTCGCTATTCAAAGTGACCAAATAGTGCCATCGAGCGTAGCCTCAACTTTCACCTGACAACCATGACGCGGAGACCGTGGACTTGGTGTGAGAGATCAGCCTGTCAACATCTGCCCACAACCCAGATGAGTGTTTCCCTCGTATACCTATCTAGATGCTCTTTATTCAAACTTTTAAGTATGTAGGATGCGTATTCTCTCATGGAGTTGATAACATTCATATAGTGTATTCCCTATACATTTAAAGATGCCTTTTATTTACCCTTTGTAGTGAGATGAGTAAGGAGGATAGAAAGATGATCGTTTTATTACCGCTAACACGTTACCGAAGATCACAGAAATTATGTCATTTAAATATAATATTAATTATATAGAAAATATTCCCTTTAAGGGTGGTGACAGCTCCAATTATACTTTATCATGATTAATGAAGAGTAGAAAATAGAAAATGTGACGAATAGAAATGTCACGACGATTAAACGATACGAAAAGATCATGCACCAGCGAATAATCTAACATGCGAATCCTAACAATGATGGATGACGGAGAACGTCCATTACAATAATGTGACATCGACGGGATCAAACAAACATCCATTACAATGGGGAATCAGCTGTTGGGATCTGAGTTTTGCCTTAATGTAATTGTTATTGTCGAATCTAAAATCGAATCCACACCTCAGATAAAAAATTTAATATATGCATTCAAATAAAAATTTTATGTTCGAACGATCAAAACTAATTTCTCTAACTTACTCATCTCGTCTCCCTCTTTCAAACGAATACCCATTTGCAGGATGTCCAAAAGGATAAATTATTGTTGCATTAATGTTCTGTATACCATTTTCATGCTAACGATGTATTTTTAGTATGTTTGTTCAATGTCTCAATCTCTCATTCAATCTCTCTGTCAACTCAATTTTAATAACGGTATATATATATATATATAAAACACCATTTTCTATACTTTCAACGTTAAAACTAGAGTATAATAACATAAATATGTTGTATGCGTATGTTGAGTCCTACATTCCCGGCGCTGGAAAAGCACTCGAGAGTGGCAGACCTTCGCACTCTCGCACCCTCACGTTCCTCGTCGCTGGAATACAAGACGGAAACAAAGTTCCCTTGTTCTCCCGTGAGAAAGACTACCACACCACTCTCTACAGCCTCACGCAGTTGAGAAATTCAATAGCACGCCCAACAAAAGCAAAATTTCGTGAATCACACAATTAAAATCTAGACATGTCACACTTTATACCTTCAAACAAAAATTAATTTGACAACATGTGAGAATATAACATTTCATTATTTCATCGTGACCATATAACTTTTTGCGATGTAATTAGTAAACTTCAACGATCTTGTACGACATTTGTCAAACAAGTTATGACGGATTTCAGAAAATTGTTTGTGGTGTTATGGTGTTTGCCGCCGCCAGAGGGCGCTGTAACGGTGTGCGCTCTGCTTCCGGGAGACAACGATCTTGCTGCCGCTGCCGAGCGGCTGCGGGCTGCCGGGGGGAGTGTGTCGTTGAGAGTCGTGGAGTAATGACGTAACTACGCACTTGGTTTTTGCGTTGCGCCTCTGCTCAGTTTCGTGACTCAGTGACGGAGTTGGTTTAGTTTCTGCGGAGAAACTAGAGTTGGTGCAACAGGGAAGCTGTGCAGTTGTCCCGGGTGAGAGCACCCGGCAACTGGTAGGAGTGATCATCTTGCTCCGGGAGGGGTGACGGTTACCCTCTTAGCAGTCGTACCCGGCAGCCCGGCCGGCTCCAAGCGGCGGAAGACTGTTGTGGAAGGTGAGTCCTAGTGATGGTAGGGGTGCTACCATAGCTATCGTGACTTTATTTTCCGGCTAAAGCCCACAAGCTATCTAGGCCTTTAGCCATCTGTGGTAGCCATCTTTGTTGCTAGCAAGATGGCGGCGGCTGGGAAGGCCGCGTCGGCTGAGGCGGCTGAGGAGGCTGCGGCAGCCGGGACTGGCGATCTGGGATCGCCAGGCAAGGAGCACGCCGGGAGTGCTCGTGGATGTGAGCATGTTGGCCAACATCCTGACTCAGGCGCGTGGTCCGATCGTTGATCGGTTAGCTATGCAGTTGCCTAAGTTGACCGGCGATGGATCGATCGATGCGCTGGAGTGGCTGGAGAATCAGGAAAGGCTCTGCCAGCTAGAGCGCGTGGCGCAGACCGACGTCATTGGGTTTATGCTTGACGGCAATGTCGCGCGGGTGTTTCGCTGCATGACTGTCGGTGATGCTGCTCAGTGGCTGGTAGTTAGGTCTACGCTAGCCGCGCAATTCGCGTTGCCTTTGCAAGAGGCTTATAAGCGGTACACCGACTGTCGGCTTAGTGCTGGCGAGTCGGTGGACGTATACCTGGATGACTTGGCGCGTCTGGGGGGGGGAGAGTGGGGTTGACCAAGGGAGATTTGATCTTTAGGCTCAAATTTTACGAAGGTCTCACCACTACTCTGTAAACTTGGGCAGTTGCGCGTGAGGACGCGTATACTGCGCCGCTCGACGCTGTGGTGTCGAGAGTGAGAGATTGAATGGCCGCACAGAGGGCTGTGGCTGGGCGAGGCCAGGGGGCCAAGCTTGGAGCAGACCTTGCTGCTTCTGGGAAGCAGGGCAGTGGTGGCAAGAGTGCTTGCTACCGCTGTGGCGGTGCGCACCGCGTGAGAGTGTGCCCGCAGAAGCAAGGCACTGCGGCGCCTGCTGGCAGGGAGGCCGCGAAGGCTCCAGCCAAAAGGAAGTCCGCATGCTTTGCGTGCGGAGAGATTGGGCATTTTGCCTGTGACTGTCCCACGGTAGCTCCGTCGAGGATGGTAGCTGGGCCCACGGTTGGTGGGTCGGGTTTCTCTGCGGAGGACGCCAGTCGGGGCGAAGCGTCCTCCTCAATGGAAACCGCGTAAGCCGTGCTTACCGGAGGTCTCCTCTTTCCGAGGGAGGTGACGGCGCCCCTTCGGAGAGAGGGATCTTGAGCGGCACAAGCGTGTCGCTGAGGCGGGGCGATCTAGGATCGCTCGGAGCGACTGGTGTTACAACTAGGAGTCGTTTGCCAGTCGTTCGTGCCATTTCGAATGGGCATTGTTCTTGGTGTCTGGTAGACTTCGGGAGCGAGCGGACGGTGGTTTGTCCGTGAGTGGCGGTGGGCCAACGCCTCCGACCGAGGCGGCTGTTGCTAACGGCGGACGGCAGAACTTCCTGTGAGGGGAAGCACTGTCGTGTGGTAGTCGGGTTGCAGGGGCATTGTTTTGGTGTCACTGCGCTCGTCATGCCGGAGTTGGGGAATCTTGGTGTTGACTGTCTCCTAGGGAGTGATGTTATTGATCACATGGGGGGCGTCACTGTCAGGAGAGGCCCTGACTCGAAGTATGCAGTTGACTGGGGGAGATCCTGGTCAGCTGGAGGCTGTAGGAGGTCCAGCAATGGATTCGCCTGTGCCAAGCTGGGAGCCAGCCTGGTAGCAGGGGCGGGGTCGGTGGATCCGAGAGGTGCGCCAGCGCCGATCGAGATTGTCGGCCTTGACTTTGTTGCTAGGTTCGCTGACGGTCGGTGGACCGTCAGTTGGTGGTGGTCCGAGAAGCCACCCGAGGGGTTGCAGACTCATATCGCGGAGTACGGATGTACTCAGGCGCCTCACGTGCGTGAGCGCTATGACGCGGAGATTCAGAGTTGGATGTCGCAAGGTTGGTTGAGGCTTTGGCATGGCCCCATTTAGGGCGTCATTCCGTTGCTGGCCGTCGTGTAACCAACGAAGGACAAAGTCCGTCCGGTCATGGATTATCGTGAGTTGAACGGCTTTGTCGAGTGTCATACTGGTGATGACATGGTCGCTGTGTATGGCGACAAGATTCGGAAATGGCGGCAGCTGCGGGGAGAGCTTAAGGTCGTCTACCTTAAGTCTGCGTACCTGCAGATCCACGTTTCCGAGGATCTGTGGCGATACCAGATCGTGAAGTTTAAGGGTGTGCTTTACGCTTTGATGCGATTAGGCTTCGGCCTCTCGTGTGCGCCTCGAATTATGACGGTGATTATCGGCAAGGTTCTGTCGTTGAACGACCGAGTTCGTCAAGGGACGGACCACTATGTCGATGATATAGTGGTTTGTGAGTCCGTTCTCAGCGCACAGGAGCTCCGAGAGCACCTGGAGCAGTACGGACTTGTAACAAAGGAACCTGAGAGCCTGGATGGAGGCCGGTTGTTGGGAATTTCTTTACGGAAAGATTCCAATGGACATCTTCGGATGTCGAGAGGGACTACTCTCTTCGAGTTCGGTTCGGTAAATGCCGACGTAACGAAGAGAGGGCTGTTCTTCTTGTGTGGTCGACTGGTCAGCCATTACCCCGTGGCGGGGTGGCTGCGTCCATGTTGCAGTTTTTTGAAACGGCTGGGATGCAGCGGCTCTTGGGACGACTCGGTTGACAGTTCTGTCAGCTTGTTGGCTGGGGAGCTGTTGGCGCGCGCTCGTCGGGAGGACCCTGTTAAGGGCGTTTGGGGTGTCGATCCGCATGGTACGGTTCTCGTGTGGGCTGATGCTAGCTCCCTCGGAGTCGGTGTGGCCCTTAAGGTCGATGGCCGCATTGTTGAGGATGCGTCTTGGCTCCGAAAAGAGTTAGACCACCTTCATTTCAATGTAGCTGAGTTGGAGGCGGTTGCGCGGGGTATCAACCTGGCGATTGCGTGGGATTTCAAAACCTTCACGGTTGCAAGTGATCCCGGACAGTCGTCACATGGATGGACAGCACTGTCGATGGCCGCAATCGTGTTCGCACGAAGGGTGCGGCGCAGATACTCGTGAAGCGACGTCTTGGGGTGATCCGTGAGACGATCGCTGAGCATGGTCTGGTTGTGTCTGTTCGCTTCGTTTCCACGATCGAGAACAAAGCCGATCAGATGACCAAGGGTACCTAAGAGGTGGCTTAGTTACCGCGATGCTGGTGAAGCCGTCGCAGAGGTGTCTGCCATGCTTGCCACCGGAGAGAGTCTCGAGGATGCCATTTGGGCGGCTCATCTGCCGCATCATTTGGGCATCGATCGGACGTTTTACTTGGCTCGTCAGATCCGGAGTGATCTGTCGCGAGAGCAGGTGAAGCGTGAGCTGGCAAGATGCGAGGCCTGTCAGCGGATCGATCCCGCGCTGCAGGAGGAAAATCTCGTGGGGCGAGGGGTCTTTCTGTGGAAGAGAGCTGGCGCCGGGTTGCGGTTGACGTAACCCATTACGGTGCCAAGCTCTACCTGTCCATGGTTGACTGTGGACCCCCGTGGTTCGCCATCTGGCGACGGTTGCTGAATGAGTCAGCAGCGAGCATTGTCGCTCATTTGCGAGAGGTCGTAATTGAGCTAGGGCCGTGTGACGAATTGTTGTCGGACAACTCGACGGCGTTTCGATCAGCGGCTATTGAGCAGTTTGCTGATGAGTGGGGGATTTCTCTGCGATTCCGTGCCGCCTACGCCCCGAGTGGCAACGGGATCGTTGAGAGAAATCACCGGACGATCAAGAGGATCGCCGCTAGGGGAGGCATCTCTCCTGAGGAGGCTACATTTTGGTACAATGCGACGCCTCGGAAGGAAACAGAGGCAGGTTCGGTCCCTTCGAACGGTATTTTCAGGTATCGCTGGCGAGTGCCGTTTGATGTCAATCTTCGGGCGATTGATGGCTGCGAGAACAACAGCTTTGCTGTTGGTGATGAGGTGTGGGTGAAGCCTCCACTGCCCTCATGCACGAAGCAGTGAACGTCAGGTGAGGTCACCAGCGTCGTGTCTAAGCACGTTGTGTGCGTAGACGGCATGCCTAGGCATGTGCGCGACGTTAGGAAACGTCGGTTTGGTGGTGAGTGGGGCAGGGTTCCTGAGAACCGTGGTGGTGCTGCTGGCGCCGCCGAGCCCGAAGCAATGGTCTTCGGTGGAGGGGGCGGTTGCGGTGCAACTCCCTTTGCGTTGCCAGAGGGAGCTGTAGTTGACGCCGTTAACAAGGTGCCCGTTGAGCCGGCGGCAGATCGCGAGTCGACTGATGAGCCCCCGGAAGAAGAGGGCGACGAGCGAGACGCTGATGGCAGTGATGCGGAGGAGCAGCAGCGGGGGGAGCCTGAACCATTCCATTCATTTACGCTTTTTGGAACGACAGGGAGCGAAGTTCCCGTAACCCCTCAATGGGAGACAGAATTTTTAGATGAGCCTCATTTTCTCGGTATGCTAATTTCTATACCATACTATCCAAAAATGTTGAAATTATTTTCAATTCTTAAAACAAAACATATTTCACGCTAACATGTATGACAAAACTCTCATTCATTTCCTGGGAGGGCAGGGACCGAAGTTTTCGTAACCTCTTGATGGGAGACAGATTTTTTCTATGAGCTTCATGATCTTTTTACGGTAATTCCTAAACTATGGCACCTATAGACTCCAAATTGGTTTAAATTTGTGGAAAAAATCATTCTCCACGCCAACATGTATGACAAAACTCTCATACGTCTCCTGAAAGGGCAGGAAGCAAAGTTCTCGTAACCCCTCAATGAAAGGCAGATTTTTCGATGAGCCTCATTTCCTTTTTAGGCTAATTTCTAAACTATTGCACCTAAAAACTTTAATTAGTTTCAATTTCAATATCAAATCATTCTTCACGCTAACATGTAGGAAAAATTTTTCATAGGCTTCCTGGGGGGGGGGGAACGCATGGAGCAAAGTTTCCGTAACCCCTTCATGGGATACTGATTTTTTCGATGAGCTTCATGATATTTTTTTGGTAATCCCTAAGATTTGACGCCTCTGAACTCCAAATTAGTTTCAATTTGTAGAGAAAATCATTCTCCATGCTAACATGTATGACAAAACTCACAAACGCTTTCTGGGGGGACAGTGAGCGACGTTCCCGTCAGCCCTCAATGAGAGTCAGATTTTTTCGATGAGCCTCATATTGTCGCGATTCTACGTTCACATACTTGTAACTTTCGAAATAATGCACCTATTGAATTAAAAGTTCTCTAAAACAAAACATTGAAACATTCTTGAGGGAAAATAGTATAGGCCAACATTTTTGAGCAGTCACATACTACAGGGGGATACGCTGTCGTTAGCTCCTAATTCTCAGATAACATGTGTTTCCTTGAGGCATTAATCTACATTAGAATTACAGCTCATACACTTCTCCAACGGACTAGCTATTGCATAAATGTTTTGCGCGCACTTATCGGAGGGAGGAAGCGCAGCTCCCATTTGCCTCTTCAGCCTTACTTTCAAAGTCATCAACGAAATCACTAATCCCGATAAGAGAATGTCTGAGAGACAAACATGCACGGTTGAAATCATACGTTCATAACGTTGTTACATTTCAAATATGTCATGACATAAAACGGAGTAATAGTTCTTTAATGATGTTCAATGTAATGGTGATGAAACTTGTTCAGAAAAGGAAACAGGTTGGGCCAGTGGCTCAGCCTGCCGAAAATTTCGTGGGGGCCATAATCCCCAAAAATAATATTGGGGGGGCTTGAGGGGGCCTGAAATAATATTGGCCTTAAATAATTTCGGTTGCAGACATTAATTTTCAACAATCTTGTTTATTATTTTACTTAAAAAGGCGACTGATTTTGGCCTCCAGTTTGATATTTTTGGCGGGGTTGGCTTGGTTGGCTTGGTTTTCATAGCCGCCCATGGCTGAGCTACTGGGTTGGGCAATGGTTGAATGAAATAAGGAGAATAAGTAAACACGGCAATATCGTAGTCGCTGGTTTCCGTGTTTACTGGTTCTAATCATAGGCAATTTTCTGTTGTATTGGAACTAAAGTTGAGGTCAGTGTCGGGAGGTTGGTGTTGTAGGGTTAAAGAGTAATAGGTATGAATACGGTGTTCAAAACTTTGAAAAAAATCATATACAAAGACATTGCATATTTTGTTCCTTTTTGAAAAACATTTTAACTCAGTTTCATTTCCTTTTGGGTTTAAGTAATTGCCAATACATTTTAGGGAAAACTGGAATCAAGAATACCAACAAATAGCGATTCCAACCTATATTACACCACATTTGAATGAACGACTCCGACTCCACCAGATATGGAGAAGCAACTAAGCCTCCAACTTAAAACAAGCGTCTCCCGACTCCGACTCCGTAACTCTGCCTCCATCAAATTTTAATGGGAATATTCATCATCAAACGTTGGCATTACACCAGAGGAGTTGTGCTGACGCTGCGCCATGCCCTCAGACAGTTTGGCTGTCGCTAAGGTGAGACATCTGTTACAGCGATCGGTCATATGTTCGTGATAACTTTAAATGTGTAGTGTCGTGACGGCTGCCTAAGTGTCAGGTTGAACTACTTAAAGCTATCCTAGGAAGACAAAAAGACGAGCTTTCAATTCAAAAATTTAACATGGAGTGTGAAATAAGCTATTTGAAAACTCTTCCTGGCAACGGTGCTGAGACTAAAGAAGAAATTTATCGAAAATTATAGGTGCAATTTCGTTATTACAGATCTGGTAAAGAAAAAAAAACGACTCCAAAGCCTGGAAAAGACGTGCCCACAGTTCAGTTTACAAATTCAGAGAATTCTACGAGTAAGTATTACCATCGAGACGTATTATTTAAATTTCTAACGTAGGATAGAATTTCCCATTCATGTTGAATCCATCTTTATTTCCCTTTAGCTTTCTTCTGTCTCTCTATTTTATCGCATGCACTAAAAGGTTGCTAAAAAGAATACCGATAGGATCAGAAACGGAAAATATTTTTTGTTGTTCTCAAACGGTAACTTGATTTACCTTACATTTCTGTTAGACAATTAGGAAATTTCTCTTCTTTACCCTACCTACAAAATTCTAATATTTTTCTTGATTATTTCTGTCGACTGCAATGAGCAACACAGCAAGAGAAGAAAGAAAAAGAGTTTTTTCCAATAGAGGTAAAACATGAGATGTTTAACATTCGTATTTGAAATATTCTAACATTAACATCTTAGTTGATAATTCCATTTCGGTATCGTAATACCCATGTAAAATGTCAAAACA
Source organism: Platorchestia sp. MABIK (assembly GCA_014220935.1). Lineage (NCBI taxonomy): Eukaryota > Metazoa > Arthropoda > Malacostraca > Amphipoda > Talitridae > Platorchestia > Platorchestia sp. MABIK. The sequence goes on along the minus strand of JACJUY010009945.1, from coordinate 21,545 downwards.
ACAAGTGATCGACAGAAAAGCATGACAAAATGAGTTCCTTTCGTTACGTATTCTGATTTCGACAGCGCATTAAAATAAAAGGAAACTAAGAAAACATAATCCACGTAACGCTTAGTTAAAAAACACTCTCGTAAGTGCGCACATGTATTGAAATAAAAGCGAAAAACGCATGCAAATGCCTTAACCTTAACCTAACATGGCCATACATGATTATCGTAATACCCATGATAATTGTCGAAACATGATTCGGAGAAAAGCACGAAAAAAATGCATTCCTCTTTGTTGCGGTCGTCGGATTTTGGTAATGCGTTTAAATTCATGTGACTTAGAGAACGTAACTCATGTGAAGCATTGCTGAAAACCCTCTCGTTAGTGCGTACTCGTATTGAAATATGAGCATAAGAACATAGGAACTAGTGATACGAGCGTGGTAAAATGAGCAGATTTAGGGGTAAAATGTGCAGATTTGATTTATTTTGCGTCTAGAACTATGAGGTCGAGAGTCGGGATTTAGGACAATTTTTCACACTGACGCATCATCTAGTAAGCCATGTGGTGAGCTCTGAAAGAATATTATATTCATTTTAACAAAACAAAAGTTTGTTATGATATTTCTTACTCACGCTAATAGTACTGGCGCAAAGACTTCATCGGAGTCAAAGACATGAAAAGGATTGTTGTACAATGCTAGCCGTCAGCTCTAAGTAGCAGGACGAAATTAGTTTTATTTTCATTTTTATTTTCTGTTTGTCAGGCAGCGCAAGTGGTGTCGAGTCCAATCTATGTTAGTTACCCATAATTTTCATTTTTATCCAAGTGTTCAGCTTCTCGTAGCCAGCCTAGGTCTGTTTCTGTAGGCCGATTGTGCGTTTGTGCATTTACTTTAGTTAGCCCTTGTGAAAAATTTGAATTGCATTTCAACATTACTTGCTTACCTAGGTAGATAGCACTAATATTTTAAATGTAATTTTATGTCTACTGTTTTGTTGTGCAGTAGTTCATGTTTGTACACACTATTTTTGCAATAGGAAATAAATAACTGGTTTTGCAGAAAATGTATCAGTGTGTTGAGAAGGCATTGTAAAGAAAATCATTCACAGACACCTCTAATTTCCAAAAATCTAAAGCGTATTCTATCTCCTTAATAAATAGGATTAAGTTTGATACGTCATTTCGCCTTTAAAGGGGCTTAAGGAACCGTTTAGAGAGGACAATCTATTTCGCACAGTTTTATCGCAAAGGAAATCGGTGTCGTAGTTTAGCGAATCAGGATTATCCTGATAAGCTTTAACGGACTAATCACGGCGCAGAGTTACTCGTCTTCCTAACGGTACCGCCGTAGTTGAGCACAATCAGGAAACTATTCCTGTTGCTTTAACGGACTAAATACGGCGAAGGTGGTACCTACACGAACCTCAGGAAGGGCAGCTGCACAGAAAAGCTAGCGCCCCGGAAAAGTAGCTGCACAGAAAACAGCCCCATTTCCACGAACCCCACGTCGACCGCACGGCGGTATCGACCCTGTTTTTATATATACCATCCGTACATGACCAATTTTTGAAATTGTGTTTCAGTCGAGTTAGGATTCAGAGTATTCGTGTCTTTTCTTCTTCCACTTTGTTCACTTATATTGGAGGACTTCCAAGGCATTCTATTTCATGCAGTGTTTATGAGTTTTCAATCATCTTACCAAGCATGAAATATATCAGATAATATATATCTTTGTAGTCTCTTAATGACGTAATGAACCCCTGACAGGGCTTACTTCTCGTTTTGTTTGTACTCCTGTATTCCTCGTGTGGGGGAATTTGCGTTTTTTAATTCTTTCTAAAACCCCTAAAACACTTAGAGAATTCATAAGTAAAGTAGCTCTGTATCTTGCGTCTACAGAATAAGTGTAAACTGCAGTACATACTGAAATAGAAGTCAGAAATTTTTAGTGCTAATTATCTTATCTTTTCATTATATCATACAACAATCAAGACATATCTGTATTATACATATGCAATATGATTACTTGTATGCGAATATCAAGTACATGTATGTATTAACATGTGACGCTCCTATGGATGTATATGTGTATATATGTGTATGGATATATATATATATGTGTGTGTGTGTGTTTATATATTGCGTGCTTCCACCCGACCTAGTGGACACTAACCCCGAATTAACGGGCCCTACTGCACACAAATTACCGGGCACTCATCTGGGGCCGGTAACGTTGAAATAAAGATAATTAATGACCAGCGGAGCATGACTAGCTTAGGGGCTCACCTGAAGATTCGAAAATTATGTTCAGCCGAACACTCTTCAATGTAGCCGGCTGTCGAGGACGCAAGAGTCCCCTGTAGCGAGGGTCGGATTGCTGGAGTTACGCGGAGCACTAAGGAAGATGCACCCGCTCTCACAGCTAAGTTCAGTCTGTCGTGTCAGCCTCTGGCAGACACGCACGTTAGCTTGCCCGAATCCGTTGCTATGGCTTGGGACTCGTAACAAGAAGAGCAGACGAACGTTTTAGTGTTTGCATATACGTTTTTCGCCGAAGATGTGAGGAGCCCCCGCCATTGCTCTGCTTAGTCGTAAATTACCAGCGTTATTAATTTTTAGGCTGATTTAGAGGATCACAGCCCAAGAACTTTATTGTGGAAGGCCTTTAAATCTGCCTTACAAAGTCCGCAAGGACCTCAGTGATCGAGCAATGGCTTGAATTTCGACAATATATGTAGAACTTATTCCCTTCCTAAAATGCTCGAGTTAATATTGTGTGACAATGTGCCGTCCCTTACACTCTTTGAGTATACTTTGGCGACACTATTATAGGTTGTTTTGACTTTCTCGTTTTGTCCCAGGAGTGTTGCAAATGTTACGGTTGGCATCAATTGTACAACGATCCTTCTCAATTGAATCCAGTGAACTATTCTGTGCCAATGCTAGTAGCATATGAAATTTAATTTTCGTGTTATTGTAAAATGTTTCATTTTATCCGAGCCAGTTTTGACTTTCTCGTTTTGTCCCAGGAGTGTTGCAAATGTTATGGCTGGTATTGTACAACGATCCGTCTCATCTACTTGAATCCGGTGAACTTTTTTTGTGCCAATGCTGGTCGCATATGAAATTTAATTTTTGTGTTATTGTAAAATATTTCATTTTATCCGAGCCAGTTTGTCGCAAATCTAGCCATTGCTCGTTGCTGAAGTCCTATGCAAGACAGCCAATACCTTGCACAATAAAGGACAAAGGCTTTTCTTAATTTAATCGAGCCTAAAAGGCAATTACGCTGGCAATTTATGACAAAGCGGAGCAATGGCGGGGGTGCTTCACTTCCTTGGCGACTTATATCAGCGAACTTTATTAAATCGTTCGATCTTCTTGCTCGAGTCCGAAGCCACAGACACGGTTTCGAGCAAGTTGTGGAGGTGGCCGCGGTCTGTTGCCACCTCAGTCTCAACCAGGTCTTCGCCGCGAGTGCATCTAACTTGTGCTATGCGGGTTCTGGCCTCTACCGACCCCTGCATCCGGGACTCAGTGTCCTTGATAGCCGGCATATTGGAGACGCACTCGCCTGAATATTTTCTTCGAAGATACTAAGGTGAGCCTCCTTTCCTTTGTTACGCTAGTCATAAAACTTGCCATTAAATTACAGCGTTCCCTGACCCCTCTATGGGTGTTAGATAAGTCTATGTCTTCAGTGTTCGTTAATTCGTAAAAGTTAAGCCGAACGGTCGGGCGGCGGGACAAGTTATTTAGCTGACTAGTTGATACGAAACAATGTAAAATTACCTCTAACGTCAACATCACAGTCTAAGACGAAAAACAATTTGAATCTACCCGTTTTACTTTCAACCATAATCCCTCATCTCACTAGTTCCCATGTTCGTAAGCTCAAATTTCAATATGGGAGTGCACTTAAAAAAAGTGTCTTCAACAATGCATCACACGCGCAATGTTTTTTTGAACCACTTGTAATAAAATGCATTGTCAAAATCAGACCAATGCACCGAAAGGAAATGCATTTTAAACGTGCTTTTCTACCAACCATTTGTTTGTTTAGAAATTAACCGGTATAAGTATTACTGCCCCCATGTGTAGATATCATGACATGGTTTAAGTTTCAAGGAATTTGATAGCATTTCTCGCTCATATTTAAACATTTGAATGTGCGACGTAATTCATCGGCAATTTTTACTTTCCTGCGCCCGTGAGTGCATTAAGACACGAAATCATTTTCGGTAGCTAACTTTTCGTATTGCTCCAGCTATGCTGCAAATGTTATGGACTGATAATCCAATATACGCGCACCCTACCATGTGTGTTTTAAATTATGTGTCACAGGGATTTTATTCTTAGTTACTTATTTTTATTTGCATTTTCAAAACTAAATTAATTACCGCAAAGAAAGGATGTTAATGTGAGGGTACTTTAGCACCTTTTTTCTTTTTTTTCGTTTCATTAAAACATTAAAAAAAAGGGCCAAGGTTTCGAAGAATTACAACTTTAAAGAACATCATTTTTTAATCTTCTTATTGTGGTCTTAAATTGCTCTTCTTACTTTCTTACTCTCGTGAGTACATCATGACAACACTATTTTGGCTAGTTAACTTTTTGTATGTTAACTTTTTAACTCCACCTATGTTGAAAATGTCACGGCAAGTGTTGTACAACAATCCTTTTCATGTTTTTGACTCCGATGAACTCATAACGCCAGCACTATTAGCGTAAGAAATATCATAACAATTTTTTGTTTTGTTAGAGTGAATCTTATGTTTTTTCCGAAGCTCACCACTTTGGCAAGTAGATGATGCGTCCGTGGGAAAAATTGTCTCAAATCCCGACTGTCTACCTCCTAGTTCTAGACGCAAAATAAATCAAATCTGCCCAATTTACTTCTAACATCAATCCCTCACACTCGTATCACTAGTTCCTATGTTCTAATGCTCATAATTCAATCCGAGTACGCACTAACGAGAGGGTTTTCAGCAATGCGTCACATGAATTATGCTTTTCTTAGTCACCTGTATTTTAAATGCATTGCCAGAATCCGACTACTGCAACAAAGACGAACTCATTTTTTCGTGCTTTTCTCTGAATCATGTTTTCGACAATTATCATGGATATTACGATAACCATGTGTAAATAGCAATTAAGGATCTAAATCATTTGTCTCAACACTTAATTAACATGGGTATTACGATAACCATGTATGAATAGCAATTAAGGGTCTCTGTGTTAAGGTATTTAAACGCGATTTTTGCTTTTATTTCAATTTAAATGTGCGCAAACGAATACATTTTTCAACAAAGCGTTACGAGGATTGTGTTCTCTTAGTAACTTATATTCAAATGCACTGTCAAAATCAGATTAGGCAAAGGAAAGGAACTCATTTTTGATGTGCTTTTCCATCAACCATTTTTTGTTTCAACATTTTACACGAGTATTACGATACCAATGTGTTATTATCAGATAAGGATGTTTAATGTTAAGGTGTTTTAAATACCAATGTATCAACATTTCATGTTATACTTTATTGGAAATAAAATGTTTTTCCTTTTTCCTTTCTTTTCTTTCTCTCTCTGCGCAATGTTAGCACTGAAATTAAAATCGGAAATAACTGTAAATTTCAGTAAATGAAATTAGCATCCTAGGCCACTTTTCCATTTGCTTCTAAGTGCAAAAATTTTGTACATATTTGCTGCTCAGATGTGCTATCACAGTATCTTCAATTTGTCACATGTACCCAGGTACGTATAATGTTGAAGAGAATACCAATTGGATGTGAAGCCCGAGAGGAATTTTGTTGTTGTTCCTAGACTGTAACTTGATTTCCCTTCAAATTTCCGTTAAAAAAATAAAACCTTGTTCATTTTTCCACTTTTCGAAGACTTATTTCCCTTTCCCTTAGTTTTTCGTCAGGTATTTTCACACGGTTAAACTTAGCTCGACTGTTAATTAAGATGTAGCAAAGGGACGTTTCAAGTTTTTTTTATTGTTGATCCTCATATTCGTAAAGAGGAAATGAGGCTCATCGAAAAAATCTGTCTCTCATTGAGGGTTTACGGGAACTCCGCTCCTTGTCTTCCCAAGAAGCGTAAGAGAGTTTTGTCCTACATTTTGGCATGTAGAATGACTTGACGTTGAAATTAAAACTAATTTGAAATTTATAGGTGCAATAGTTTTGATATTAGAGTCGAGACAAAATGAGGCTTATCGAAAACATCGACCGACGAAAATCGATTGAGGGGTTAGGGGAACTTTGCTCCTTGCCTCACTAGAAAACGTAAAAGAGTTTTGTCTTACATTTTAGCATGTAAAATGACTTGATGTTGAAATTGAAACTAATTTGAAGTTCTTAGGTGCAATATTTCAGAAATTAGAGTCGAGACAAAATGAAGCTCATCGAAAAAATCTGCTTTTCATTGAGGGGTTACGGAAACTTCGCTCCCTGTCCCCCCAGAACAAATATGTGAGTTTCGTCATACATTTAAGCATGGAAAATGATTTTCTCTACAAATTGAAACTAATTTAAAGTTTATTGGTATCATAGTTGGGGAACTAACGTAAAAAGATCATGAAGCTCATCGAAAAAATCTGTCTCCCAACAAGGGCTTACGAAACCTTCGGTCGCTGCCCTCCCAAGAAGTGTATGAGAGTTTTTTCATACATGTTAGCGTGAAGAATGATTTGCTTTAAAAATTGAAACTAATTTGAAATTTTTAGATATTATAGTATAGAAATTAGCATAACGAGAAAATGAGGCTCATCTAAAAAATCTGTCTCCCATTGAGGGGTTACGGGAACTTCGCTCCCTGTCGTCCCAAAATTCGTACAAGAGTTTTGTTTTACATTTTACCATGTTAAATAAATTGATGTGGAAATTGAAACAAATTTGAAGTTTTTAGGTGCAATAGTTCAGAACATAGAGTCGAAATAAAATGAGGCTCATCGAAAAAATCTGCCTCTCATTAAGGGGTTACGGGAACATCGCTCCTGCTGTCTGTAAATGCTGAGGAATTTTTTCATATTAGATTTTCGCTTAATAATGTTTCATTCTTTCTTTAGAGAGTAATTTGAACTCGATAGGTGCATTATTTCGAAAGTTACAAGGAAATGAAGTAAATGAACTTTTGTGCATTGACGGCGCTCGAGTCGGGAAGGAATCTCAAGAAATTTCTGTACTCGACAGTCGACACAAACCGTTTCTTGAACTCCTAGGCTGCTGCCTGCCGGTGTGCATTTTTTGATTTATTTTTTCGAGGTTCAGATAATGGTTGACATAAAAATTACTGTTATATACCACTGACAATTTTGAAAATATTACACAACATTGACTGTTGGAGTAAAATGAATTTTTCGCTGTGCTGCAACTGTAGGTCACGCCATCTAAAATTGGAAGAGATCCAATGTGCTATAACTGAACTGAAGTTTAACTTCGACGTGATTAGCTTCACCGAAAGCTAGCTAGAGTGCTAGACGACTGAACTAAAGGCATGGTTCGAATGAAAAATTATCATAGTCATCACGCGCTACGCAATGATAAGCGGAACGGAGGCATCAGTGCAAACTTATCTAAGCACATAGACTAGACCATGACTAGACTCAGTTTAGACTTCAGAGTTCAGACTGGCACTTTGAGTTCTAGAAGCATTGCACCGGGCACCGAGGGAGCGGAAGGTTATGAACCACGGTACGGTTGGAGCACTACGCGTCGGACTAAGTATTAACATTAATATATTCATTAATATTTGTGTGAGTGTGTTGCGTTAGTGTTTGATTGGTTCAATATAGAGTTTAATGCGCTGACGGAAATTAAAAATTCTGTTCCAAAGAATCGCTAAAGAAATACGTTTAAAAACGTTGGTCAATATTGATTTTAGGCCTTTCACGGAAATTAAAAATTCCGTTCCGAAGAATCACTAAAGAAACATTTAAAAACGTTTTACACAAATCACATTCTTCTCGCTGATGCGTTATTTTTGAGATACATCAATGATTACGTTCAGATAGGAATAACATTCATATATGGTCGGTTGCTCGCCGTATTGTTGGGTGACGCCCACTTTTCTGGCGGGAGACGCCCACTTCTTGGAGCGAAAATAATAACCTCGGTTTGGGTAAGTTCAGGTAAGCTATATTAGGTTGATTTATGTTATTTTAGGTTAGTTTATATAACTAGCCTACCATTACCTACCCTAACCTCGGTCAATATTGAATTTAAGCCTTTCACGGATATTAAAAATTCCGTTCCAAAGAATCACTAAAAGAACACATTTAAAAAAACGGTCAATATTGATTTTAGGCCTTTCAAGGAAATTAAAAATTCCGTTCCAAAGAATCACTAGAGAAACATTTAAAAACGTTTTACACAAATCACATTCTTCTCGCTGATGCATTGTTTTTGAGATATATCAATGATTACGTTCAGATAGGAATAACATTCATATATGGTCGGTTGCTTAGTCGCCGCATTGTTGGGTGATGCCCACTTTTCTGGCGGGAGACGCCCACTTCTTGGAGCAAAAATAATAACCTCGGTTTGGGTAAGTTCAGATAAGCTATATTAGGCTGATTTGTTATTTTAGGTTAGTTTATATAACTAGCCTACCATAACCTACCCTAACCTCACCCATCGTTACGTTAATACCGTATTACAGCATATTTACGTGTCAGTTCCTTCACTTTTATATACAACGTTTCTATAACTTCAAAGTTGAATAACTCAAAAATAATGCATCAGCGAGCAGAATGTCATTTGTGTAAACCGCTTTTAAATGTGTTCTTTTAGTGATTCTTTGGAACGGAATTTTTAATTTCCGTGAAAGGCTTAAATTCAATATTGACCAAAACGTTTTACTAGAACGACATTCTGCTTGCTGATGCGAAATTTTTTAATTATTCAACTTTTAAGTTATAGGGACGTCGGATATGGAAGTGAAGGAATGGACACGTAAATGTGCTGTAATACAGTATTGACGTAATGATGGGTGAGGTTAGGTTAGGAAATGTTAGGTTAGTTAAATAAACTAACATAAATCAACCTAAAATAGCTTACCTTAAGGGACCTACAACCCTTCACTTAACCTCAGTTTTCAAATTTCACTGTGCACATTGCTATTGCACCTAGGGAAACAAAAATATATACAGATATGTAAAATGGGATTCTGAACACATTGGCTTCTATAAAAATTTTGATTTTTGCAATAGAAAAAAAGTTTTTGGGGAACATACATATATATATGTAGAAATTTTATTTATTGCGCCAAACCATAACCCTTCCACAATTTTCAACGAAGTAGCGTGATTTTGGTCTCATTTGATGCAGTTCAATAAAGGGAACAGCGAAGCGAAGCAAAATTCAATTTGAATTCCAAATTAAACTTGTATTGGGATAAAACTGAAAAATTTTTTTTTTTGCTTCTTTACATGTTGGACATGTGTACAATAACTTTTTTATAGTTTGAAATGCAAAAAGATCCTTCTTTATGAGGTTTCTACAGTCTTTCCACGTTGAATGAGACCAAAATCACGCTTCTACGTTAAAAATTGTAGAGTGGGTAGAGTTTACCCAAGTACAGTCGTACCTCGGTACTCGACCATAATCCGTTCTCAGGTGGTGGTCAAGCACCGATTTGGGTCAATATTGGGTTTAATGCGGTCACGGAAATTAGAAATTCCCTTACAAAGAATCACTGAATGAAAACGTTTTACACGAATAACATTCTGCTCGCTGATGCGTTATTTTTGAGTAATTTAACTTTGAAGTTATAAGAACGGAGCTCATGAAATGGTTATCCTGCACAAAAGTAGAGTGTGTTCCAACAATGCCACAACTGCATGGAAAGTTGTTTTTGCAATATATGGCGTAATTTATTATTTGCCAACCCTGCGGAGCCTAAGCTCACTTCTAGAATGTTTTAGTTAATGACACAATAAAGGATATCACCCATAAATACTGGCAGGACTGGAATAGTGAAGACTTAAATTGCTATGCACTTGACATCAGTTTCAAAATGGTGGCAATCAATGAACATTAGCAAAACTGTGGAGTGATTACCGTAGACTAAACATCAGAATATTTTTATAACGTGTTTATGAGTGAGGATCTTTATTGTGTTATTAACTAAAACATCCTAGAAGTGGGTTCAGGCTTCGCAGGGACGGAAAATAATAAATTACAAAGTACCCCAACGTACTCTAACAGCTCCCACTCAAGCACAAACTTACTGGAACTGCCATGGAAAACAAAAATTTCAAAGTTGAATTACTCAAAAATAACGCATCAGCAAGCAGAATGTCCTTACTGTAAAATTTTCTTAAATGTGTACCTTAAGTGATTCCTTGGAACTGAATTCTTGATTTCCGTGAGCGCATTAAACCCGATATTGACCCCGATTTGTTCGATCAATATCGGGTTTAATGCGCTCACAGAAATGAAAAATTTTGTTCCAAGGAATACGTTTGAAAACGTTTTACGTGAATAACATTCTGCTCGCTGAAGCGTAATTTTTGAATTATTCAACTATGAAGTTATAGGAATGTCTTATATAAAAGTGATGAAACGGACACGTAAATATGCTGTAATACGGAATTAACGTAACGATGGGTGAGGTTAGGTTAAGTAATGTTAGGTTAGTTCAATAAACTAACCTAAAATAACACAAATCAACCTAAAATAGCTTACCCTAACTTACCCAAATTGAGGCTGTTATTTTTCACCAAGAAGAAGGCGTCTCCCTCCAAAACAGTGGGCGTGACCCAACAATGAGGTGACTGAGCAGCCGACCATATAATGTTATTCCTATCTTAACGTAATTATTGTTATATCTCAAAAATAACGTATCAGTGAGCATAATGTCATTCGTGTAAAACGTTTTTAAATGTGTTCCTTTAGTGATTCTTTGGAATGGAATTCTTAATTTCTGTGAGTGCATTAAACCCAATATTGACCATTTGTTCAAACACCAAAACCAATTTTCCTAGAGCTAGAGCATCACATAAAAGTTTAAATCTGGGAAGAAATACTCAAACAAACTGCGTACGACTTACTCCGCTGGCGGTCCGAGTCGAACTGACGCTTACCCGCTGGTCGAGAAGGGCCGAGGAGCGCGTTCGTGTTGACTCTGCTAGTCGAGTACCAAAAATCTGTTCAAGGTCCGATGCATTTTCTACTCTAATTTTTTGGTCGAGCACCGATTTGGTCGAGTATAGAGGCGGTCGAGTACCGAGGTACGACTGTATTTATATTTTTGGTCAATATTGATTTTAGGCCTTTCACGGAAATTAAACATTCTGTTCCGAACAATCACTAAAGGAACACATTTAAAAAGGTTTTACACGAATGACATTCTGCTCGCTGATGCGTTATTTTCGAGATGTAACAATAATTATGTTCAGATAGGAATAACATTATATGGTCGGTTGCTTAGTCGCCGCATCGTTGGGTCACGCCCACATTCTTGGCGGGACACGCCCACTTTTTGCGCGGGAAAAAATTGCGTCGGTTTGGGTAAGTTAAGATAAGCTATTTTAGGTTTATTTATGTTATTTTAGGTAAGTTTATTTAACTAACCGAACATAACCTACCCAACCTCACCCATCGATACGTCAATACCGTATTACTGCATATTTACTTGTCAGTTCCTTCACTTTTATATACGATGTTCCTATAACTTCAAAGTTGAATAATTCGAAAATTAAGCATCGGCGAGCAGAATGTCATTTATGTAAAACGTTTTTAAATGGGTTCCTTTAGTGATTGTTCGGAATGGAATTATTAATTTCCGTGAAAGGCCTAAAATCAATATTGACCATATTTTTTCTATGTTTGCTCAATAACTTTTTTTTACGGCAAAATTCAAAAAAATTTTGTGGAGCAAATGTGTTCAAAGTTCAGTTGTACATATGTGACTGCATTTGCATTTATCTGGTTGCAATAGAAATGGGAAAAAAGAACTTTGGAAAATTTGGTACATTAGGTAAAGTCCAAGGTAGTAGGTTCAATTAATTTACCAAAATCGACGCTGTTTTCTCCTTCCAAAAAAGTGGGCGTGACCCAACAATGCGGCAACTAAGCAACCGACAATGCAATGTTATTCCTATCTGAACGTAATTATTGTTATATCTCAAAAAAACGCATCAGCGAGCAGAATGTCGTTCATGTAAAACGTTCTTAAATGTCTTCCTTTAGTGATTCTTTGGAACAGAATTTTAATGTCCGTGAGAATTAATATATGCCTAAGTTAGATAAATAAAAAAAAACAAAAAAATCGAAGGTCAATACGGAGTTTAATTCCATATTGACCTTTGATTTTTTATTTTTATTTATCTAACTTAGGCTTGGAAGTGCTGTCCTCATGGTGAGCCTAAAACGGGCTAAGCACAAAACAAAGGGAGGGGCTTTCTCAATATCCTCTGCTCCATATTCAAGGCCAACCAAAGCTAAGAACGTTACAGTTACTGACTGAAACCGCAAAACAGCCTTTTATCTCTTTAAGTAAAAATGAAATTAGGGCCTCCACTTAGGCCACATGTGTGGAAGTTATAGGTACTCGAAAAAAAAGCTCTCGTCTAAACCAAACTGACATTATAGACCGTACTGAACCGGAGGCCAAGCGCCTTAGAAGTTCATCGCAGTCATCAATACTATATAATGTGTCTCTCAAATCCAAACTTTGTGGGTTTTTGAACCTGCCAACTCAAACGAAGCAACTCTATTGAAACGGTTACTGAGAACAAATCAGATGATAGCCTGCCTTCAAATCAGCCTCAATCAAATCACAACCAGGTACACACTGATGGTGCTTCAGTACTTCTGATAGAACCTTCTGACAAAAATAGCAATGCAAATAGGTTTTTGTCTAGTGAATTTCAAATTTTCAATTATACAAATTTCTTGCCAATTCTCCATTTGAAACAGCAGGAATTGCTAGTATTCATAAAAACTTCAAGCGCAACATCTTAGTACTTATTATGACTTCCCCACTGCTGCAGCTAAAATATCTACACTCATAAAAACATCTAAATTAGGCCCATGGCAGATTCTCTGTTGTCTGCCTGCTAATCAATCTCAATTTATAGTTGTCATTGGACCATTTTTTATTGATAGTCTAGACTCTAAAATAGAGGAAGCCCTTTCTGAAGCAGGTTATGCAAATGTCTAAGTATTTCAAATTCAGAAACCCAAGAACCAAGGCCCTACTACAATGGTAAAAATAGTTTTTTAATCTTCTTCTCTACCAGAGTATGTCTACTTCAACTATCAAAGATTCAAAGTCAACCTGTACATAGGTAAACCTTGGCAGTGTTACCAGTGCCAGAGATTTGGACACAATGCTCAACAGTGTTGAAATCCACCTAGATGTGTAGCATGTTCAGGTCCTTACCAAGTAAAGAATTGCCCATCAGGCTCCATGCCAAAATGTACAAATTGCTCTGGCTCTCACACATCAAACTATAGGGGCTGCCCCGTTGTGAAACAAGCAAAAACTGTTTAAAAAATAAGAGTACAACATGAACTCTCATATTGAGATGCTTTGGCAGAAGTGAGGCAAAACTCAACACAAATAGCTAGAAGAGACTCTCAGCCGACCCAAACCTCAGTGCCTATCAAAACAACCAAGTCAAATTTAGCCAAATTGTCTATGGAAAACAACTATCGAGCCTTACTATCAGTAGCCACCCAAACAAAAAAATCTGACTTCATCTCTCCAAGCAGCCTACAGTCAACCTTAATGGAATTAGTTTCACTGCTCTCCAAAGCACTTCATTTCTGTCAACCACAGAATTCAACCTATGACCTGCAGCAGTTCAATAGCATTGCTAAGGCTGTCATCAACATAGTGGCTCTCCACATTTCTGGTAGTCCATGTGACAAACACATCACAAGTGCAGAAGAAGATCCATCAGTCAAACAGCACTCAACTGCTTTGAATCTTTCAGTCAAATCTGAATCAACCCTATCAACCACAACAGCACCTAATAATAGGCCATCCAGTCAGTGGATAGAAGAAAGCATCTCCTCCGCATTGGTGATTAGAGGCAAGGACTTGAATAATCAAATAGCTAAACTCTCCTCTATTGAACCATATCCAGTACTAGGACGAAGACATGACCCCTTTAAGTCCCATCCAAACCAGCACCCTCAAGCCCTAATTAAAAACCCCTAAGATGCCTCCCCAAAAAGAACTGAAAATTCTTCAGTGGAACTGCCACAGCAGAGGTGATAAACTCTCACTCTTCAAGCTTCATTTGTGCTCAAATCACCCCCATGTAGTCTGCTCGAGTGAAACATGGCTATCTGAGGATTTTGAACTAACTTTTATCAACTACATTGCTATTTACTCTAGCTCTGTCCACATCACGTTATCAGTCAAGCACCCTTGCAATCCTCAATGCCTATAATCCAAATTGTTCTATCCTCTCCAGGAAATTAATCACTACTTCACTTCCTGGGAAATCAATTCATAATACTGGGAGACTTAAATGCCCATAGCACATTGTGGGAGCCTAACATGACCTGCAACCCTCCTGTGCTGTTGCATGACCTGCAACAGCACAGGAAAAAACATAGAACTGTTCATTCTTCAACATCCTAATATTGCTCTACTCACTCCTCCCTCTCTCCCTACCTACTACAATACTTATCATAATCAATATTCCACTCCGGATCTTTTTCTTATCTACTAATATTCTTTCAAGTGCCTTTGTTCATTCTGGCCCTGACCTCACTAGTGACCATTACACAATAACAACTCTCCCGTCAATCTCTCGACTGGTCATGCACCGTACCTAGAGGTGTAACTAAAAAAAAAACCGTGCTGTTTTAAAAAAAAAAAGTTTTTATAAAAAAAAACCATGGCCAAAAAACGGCGATATTTTTTTTTTTTTAAATATTTTGTTTGAAAATAACTCAGCAAGAAAAAGATCCACATTACAATATTTGTTTTCATATCAGATTATAAAATAAAATAGCATACTTCTTAATTCATGGTTTTCTGTGGTTGTATGAAATTTGTCATTTTCTATCGTTTCATGTTTTGAAATTTCATTTATTTTACAATGCACGTGAATCACCTTCAACTCCCCAAATAGTGTGTTGTAATAATATATCTTTACTTATGGTCATTGATAGAGATGTGACCAAAAAAATCATGCTGTTTTTTTTAAATGTTAATTTTACAAAAAATCATGACTAAAAAACATGGATATAAATTTATTTTATGTGACCAAAACAACCCAATGCTGCTTTTTTGAAAAAACATTGTTTCTTTACAGAAAATCATGACTCAAAAACATGGATATTATTAAATTTTATGTGACCAAAAAAAAATGCTTATTTAAAATGTTTTTGTTACAAAAAATCATGACCAAAAAACACGGAAATTGATATATTTTATTTGGCCAATACAACTAGGCTATTTTTTTTAAAACATCTTTTTTACAGAAAAATCATGACCAAGAAAATGTGGATATTAATATATTTTATGTGACCAAAATTCTTGCTTTTTTAGAAAATGTTTTTTACATAAAATGGATATTAATGACTTTCTGTAAAAAAAAGTTTTTTTTAAAATAGCATGGTTTTTTTGGTCAGTTGAAGTATCTTAATACCCATGTTTTTTAATCATGATTTAAAAAAAAAAAAAATTATAAAAATGCATGGTTTTTTGATCACACAAAATGTATTAATATCCATGTTTTTTTTTACAAAGTCGTGACCAAAAAATGGACATGAACGACTTTTTTGTGAAAAATACATGTTAGAAAACATTGATTTTGTGGTCACATTATATATGTTAATATCCATGGTTTTTAAATATGATTTCTTGTAAAATAAATGGTCAATATGCAGTTGAATGCGTTCATGGAAATTCAAAATTCCATTCCAAAGAATCACTAGGTACACATTTGAAAAAGTTTTTGAAGAATGACATTCTGCTTGCTGATGCGATATTTTTCAGTTATTCAAGTTTTGAATTTTAGTCTTCCATAATAGTTGCGTTGCGCGCTTTAGCCGTTAGAGTACGCTTGGGTACTCTGTAATTTATTATTAGCCAACCCCGCGGAGCCTGAACCCACTTCTAGGATGTTTTAGTTAATAACACAATAATGGTTTTCACTCAAAAATATCAGCAGGACTGGTGTAGTGAATACTGGAATCAATATGCAGTTGACATCAGTTTCAATATGGTAGAACATTAGCAAAAGCGTAGGAGTGAATACCTTAGATTCAAGTATTCACTTCCCCAGCCCCGCTAAAATTTTTGGGTGATAACGTTTATTGTGTTGTTAACTAAAACATCCTAGAAGTGGGTTCAGGATCCGCGGGGTTGGCAAATAATAAATTACAAGTATCCAAACGTACTCTAACAGCTCCAGCTCAAGCGCGCAACTGACTGGAACTGCAATGGAACACGAAAATTTCAAAGTTAAATAACTCAAAAATAATGCATCAGCGAGCAGAATGTCATTCGTGTGAAACGTTTTTAAATGTGTTCCTTTAGTGATTCTTTGGAATGGAATTTTTAATATCTGTGGGCGCATTAAACTGCATATTGACCAAAAAATGTGAAAAAAGCCGCATGGGTTTTTGGTCACATTAAATATATTAATATCCAGATTTTTTAGTCATGATTTTTTAGTAAAAAGCGTTTTTTCAAAAAACAGCTTGGTTTTTTTTTTGCACATAAAATATATTAATATCCATGTTCTTTAGTCATGATTTTTTGTAATAAAATATTAGAAGGAAACCCTACAGTAAAATTGGTGGCAGATAACCCACAATTACAATGAGGAGTCTAAGAGGAACAGCAGTAGCCACAGAACTTATATTGATGGAGTCAAAATTCAGAGCTTATCTCTACTATATCTGAATTTTTTGGTCACATAAAAATAAAATCAGGCATAGTAGAGATAGTAAGCTCTGAATTTTGACTTGATCAATATGAGTTCTGTGGCTCTGGCTGTTCCTCTTAGATTCTTCAAGGTAATTGTGGGTAATCTGCCACCACTTTTACAGTATGGTTTCCTTTTGATATTTTTATTACAAAAAATTCATGACTTAAAAACATTGATATTAATATATTTTATGTGACCAAAAAAAAACAGACATATACCTAACAAAATTTGAGTGTGTGCAAAAAAAAAACGGAAAAAAAAACATAAAAAACATTTTTTTTGCAAAAAAAACTGCCATCAAATAAAATCATTTTTTTTGCATCACTAACCGTACCTTACCCAAGTGGAAATTTGACGAGGGTTTCTGGGATAGATAGATGACATCTTTACCACAGAGAGTGCTACATTACAGAAGATGTAACCAACAGTAATTCAAATATCACTAAATGCATTTTAACAGCTTCCTCTAAAACTTTTTCCCAGACCAAAGAAATAGTTAACCCTCATTTTAGTAAATCTTGATGGAACAAAATTTTTAAAGTTTCCTGGAAAACAGAAATTTTCCGAAGAAACTTTTCATAAAACAACCAACCCAATAAATCTCATAGCCTTCAAACGTGCCGAAGCTCTACTAAAATGGGATGTTAAGGAAGCCAAACATTCCTTGGGGAATAAGTTTTGTAACTCCATCACTTCAGATACTCTACCTTCAACACTTTAGAGAAAAATTCATAACACAAGGTCCTCCTTGTAACACCCAGCCTTTCGTCACACGTACTAGTTTAGTTTCAGATCCCCCAGGAAAAATTAAACTTCTTGCCACTCATTTTTAAAATAGTTTCTCTCAGCACCAGCACCCCAACCCTATCCCACATTCATTCTGTTACCTCTCTCTATTGTCCACAAAAGTTAGTTTTGTCCACAAAAGCAGCTGGGTTGCTCAAATCAAGTGTAGGGCTCAGGTGCAACCTTCTGTAAAAATTAAATTGTCAATGCCAGGTTTACCAAGTATATCTGTTACCACTAGAAGAATAAAATGTATTCTTGATGTATAAGTATAAAAAAGTCAAATATCAGTATGAAGGCATATTAGTTGCAAGGCATAACAAAAGTGGGAAGACCAATTCAACAAAATCTAGATTGCCCCAACTACAGTCAAAGAAGAGGTCACAAAGAATGCAAAATGCTGTAGTAGAAGAATCATTTAGCTGTAATAAAAAAATCACTATGATGCAGCAGTAAATTAATTGTAGAATCTTTGCAAAGTTATGGCTCATCTTAACCCGTCGCCATGTCCTGGACTCTTAAAAGGTTGGTAAAGCTAGTACATGTTGCACATCAGCAAACCTAGGGTTGNAGAAGAATCATTTAGCTGTAATAAAAAAATCATTATGATGCAGCAGTAAATTAATTGTAGAATCTTTGCAAAGTTATGGCTCATCTTAACCCGTCGCCATGTCCTGGACTCTTAAAAGGTTGGTAAAGCTAGTACATGTTGCACATCAGCAAACCTAGGGTTGCCATATTTGGTTTTGGGCGTCTCATTGAGCGCTTTTCATTGGTGGAAGTTGAAATAAAGTGGGGGGACAGGGGAGGAGAGGTAATATGTTCAAAGCTGTATGAAAGCTTCCGCTCAGTCTGGCCTCTGAAGGGAACAACTGAGGAGTATGGCTACCGGTGCTGCATGATCTAGATGTGTAGCTGAGGCATGCCCGCATACACTCTGCCTCTTAGAAGGTCGCCATCTTCCCTCCCCCCCCAAAATGTGGGTTTAAAATCTGCATATTAACTTCTAGGCAAAAATACCACCATTGTATTCAGGAGAAAAAGCTCTATGCATGTATCACTGTTTCTAAGCAATGAAACTGCTTAATAACAGCCTATACATAAAATGAACTGAAAAAAAGCAGTAAAAACTGATTATTTAACATAAAGTGCTCATAACTCTGAAACTATTAGACCTAGAAAAAAATTTCCCAAACTACAAGATTCAGCAGGTGAAAATCTATGAAAATTCATCATAAAAAAACATGAAAGTGCTAAGGATAAATAATGGCCAGCAATTTTCCAATTTTTGTTTTTTTGTATTTCCCCAAATAAAACCTCAAATTTTGGTGATTTTTGTTGGGCTAGCAGCTTTTTTTTTTCACTGACAGAAAGAGCAACTCTTTCCCTTTACAATGAACCTATAATAAAACTTCTAACTTGAGTAATGAATGTACAGCAAGTCAGAAAGTTTACCCATTTTTTTTAAACCTACCAATAGGTCGGCCGTGTGGAAACGAGTTAAGGGGGTCACTTTAACGATTTTCAAAAATTGATAAGATTCGATTGAAATTTGGCCAGTATATGTATTTGTTGATAAAAACATTTTACTCATGTAACTTTTACCATTAAGGCCTTATTTTTTTGGAAAATATGAAAAATTAATTATTTGGTACATTTTTCTGAATATTTCAAAAGAATAGAAGTCATTGAGTTTTTATGCTAGAATAAAGCTAAAGACAGTTTTAAAATCCTTGAAGCATTGCAAACAAAGTTACAGTAGAAAATTTTTCATTTGCAACTCATCGTTTTTTTTATATAAGGTATTTTATCACTAACTAACATGTTCACTAATTTTGGGTTTTTAGCTTGACAAAAAAAACATTTGTAAAATTAGGGAAAACGCTATTGTAACTTTGTTTGCAGTGATTCAAGGATTCTAAAAATGTCATTTTTTTTTCTTATCATGAAAACTCACAAGCTTCTATTCTTTTGAATGTTGAAAATTAGAGGTTTTGGGTATGAGCCAAAAACAAAAATTTTCTTGAAGTGTAATGTAATGGACAATTTATGTAATTCAATACTGTTTTCATTTTCATAATTTCCATGCATAACTTCATATTCACACTGTAAATTGTAATTTTATAATTTTTTTCAAAATTTCTTTTAATAACTATTATGAACTTTTATATTTGTAGTCTGATTCTTATGAAATTCGACTTGACTCAATATGTAATTTTTGAAAAGAAACACAATATCAATTATTCATTTTTTCGATTCAGGCCTTAGTTTTTTGAAAAAATTGGACGTATTGGTTTCATTTTTTTGATATTTCAAATGAATAGAACTCATTGAGTTATTATGCTAGAACAAAATTGAAGACAGTTTTAGAATCCTTAAAGCATTGTAAACAAAGTCACGGTTGCTAATTTGTCATTTCCCGTTTTTTTTACATGAGGTTAAAATGGGGTCGAAAATTCAGGATTTTTGGTTCCCTTAAACCCCCCTGTGGGGATCTAATGTCCAAAGCACCTTGAAATTTTAGGACCGAATAGACCACTTAAGGGTCCTTTTTCAACAAAAACTTAAAAAATGCTCATCGAACCGACAGAGGCCTGGCAGGGGCCTGGGATGACCCCCTTAAATGGGCTGAAAAGAACAGATACAGTATCTTGCTGCAGTATGTTTACTAATGTTGGAAGTTATTTTGTGTTGAGTTTATTTAACTTGCAAGGATAAGCAAACAGGAAACATCTGATTCATTATTAAGATCTTGACTAGTTTTAATGAACATATGAGAGCCTATACAAGTTGAAAAAAATGTTTCATTTATAACAGGCAGAGGAACTTGAAATAAGTCAAAGGCTCAAAGTGTGAATCTAAATTTATGTCCATCCAAAATTGTGTGAAGGTGTGTCTGTGTGTGTTTGGCCAGGACAGTGTGCATTTGTGTGTGTCCATTGTGGGATGTCTGTATCCAAAAAGAAATGTGTGAGAGCCCTAATTGGATGAAAGTTCAAATTAGGGAAAGCAAGTCCAAAATTGTATGCAAGTTGAAATTTACTGAACTATTTAAATTTGAAATGTGTCACGAGATAAGTGCGGTCCTCCCCCTCATTAATTTACATTAACAAGGAGACCGGATTCTCGGTAATGAGGGATTGGCGTACCTCCACGAAATCATGAAAAATAAAATACACAAATAATCGAATAAAAAAAATATACGTTACATATACTAAAACAAGAATGGTACTCACCGATGTGAAGGAATACCACTTACGCAACGCGTTTTTCAGTGCGCGTCTGAATTGCTGGAAGGCCTATCACGAGGGGAGGTATTAATACTGCAGAGGTTATGGGAGAGTTTTTATGCTCACGGCAAACACATAATACCTTGAACAACGTACCCTGCACAAACTACTAACACGACTGACAGGATTGCAAACAAAAATTCGAGCGCACTAGCCTTATGACAATACTACCCTAACGCTATGGATTGGCCAATCCTCTATATGCATCAACTGAACAAAAGCACATAACATAAAATGCAACCTATTTCATGATTACGTTTCCAACAGCGCCAAGCACGGTCATAGCTTCACATCACACGTGCATTCCCAAGTACAGCTTCAGTTCAACTCCTCTGAGTTATTCACAGATCAGCAAATGTTTTCCCGAATGGCATTCACAACTTCATGTAGGTTCTCCTTATGTAGAAATGGAACCAAAGGCGATGATTTTCTTATGGAGAACTGCCAAGATAAAATCCGCCCTCCCGCAAGATTACAAAATTTTTACCCATTATTTCATTTGCCCAAATTATACCCACTCCTCATATTTGAATCTTTACTTCAATGAAAATCATTAACTTTATATATCACTTATTT
>JACJUY010009944.1:20746-32901 GCA_014220935.1 Platorchestia sp. MABIK | reverse complement strand
ACATACAGATCTTCATCGTGGCAACACATACAGATCTTCATCGTGTCGACACATACAGATCTACATCGTGGCAACACATACAGATCTTCATCGTGTCAACACATACAGATCTACATCGTGGCAACACATACAGATCTTCATCGTGTCAACACATACAGATCTACATCGTGGCAACACATACAGATCTACATCGTGGCAACACATACAGATCTACATCGTGGCAACACATACAGATCTTCATCGTGGCAACACATACAGATCTTCATCGTGGCAACACATACAGATGCATTGAATCTACCAATTACAATTGTAGTGAGGTCTTCTAAAGTTGTTGATGGATATTTCTCAATATGATTGACGACGCAGTTAATCATTTCTTTTGTTCTTCTGGTCTTTGATCCTCCCTTTTTTTCTCTCTCTCAAGTTCCTGACTTCGTATCCAGTCATGAGCAGTACGAGCAATAATCCCCAAATTTTATAAAGCTCTCTCAAATTTTTTCTGCGTTGAAGCCTTCGCAATTCTTCTTCTGTCGTTGGCAGATATCTTGTTACATTTCACTTTGAGGTCTTTCTTTATGGGATAAAATTTTCAAAAGGAGTACCGAGCAATAAATCTTTATTCGAACGATGAAATATATTTGCAGAAGTTGTCACAGTGACACTCGTGAAATAAATTTTTTGTTTGAGTGAAATTGATTTCATCTGCGCAAAAATATTCGTGTGTGAGAAATTTTTTCAGTGAAATTGAGTTTCGTTGGTGTGAAATTAAACTTCTTTATTGCGAAAATGAATTCCGTTTCAGTGAGATTGATTTGAAAATGTGTTTTTCGATTTTTAGAAGAGTTAAAGTCAAGCGGTTTGCGACTAGATAAGCAAAACAGAAAACCTGAGATGTTTGGCAGTGGAATCTTCTTGACTCAGCTTCATGTGACCTCCGTTTCATGTCTTGGTAGCGCAGTGACGTGCAAGGGCGGTACAAGTTCGTTATAAAACGCCGGCAAAACAAGTGAGCGCAATGCTTTGTTCCGTGTGCAGCGGGAGTTCATTGGACCGACCGCACAGGAGTACTGTTGCGGTGCTGGTATCCTGGAGACGCGTCAGATTCAACCATTTCTGAGTCAACGTACACTTTGGAAACATAGCACACACTTGATAATTCGCCTAGTTGACTTGTCCGTCCTTACTCCCTCGTTAAATTCTAGTCGTATGAACTCTAGAAAATGCAAATTTCTGATGTTTTTGGACTACAGTTTATAAAATACTGAGCAAAATTCACTGTGATGTTACCCGAACAAATAAATGAAGGGATCAAAATTTCGAAGTACGTGGATCTGAACAGTTAATTCAAAAATAGCTTTCTTGGACAAATTATTGCTCTAATTCGATATCAAGACCTTCATTTTTGACAGCGCAGACAAGTTAGTGTACGTATAACACGGAAATAAAGAACGTCTTGGCCAACTCATTTCCAAAAGTACGTTCTCCGAAAAAAATCACGCTTTTTTTTTAATTTAACTTAATCTAACTCACTCAAACCGATTCTAGCCTAACCAACTTTTACTATTTTCAACCCATTCCAACCTAATCTAACCTAGTCTCAACGACACTATCGAAGCCTGATGAACCTTTCCTGGTTCAGTGAAAAAAATCGAACTTATTTCTTCAACTAAAACGGCCTCACCTATTTTTTCTCTCCGTGATCTAACCAACAACCTAAGTTCAACTTATCCTATCTTAACCAATCGTAGCACTCAAACCAGACCCATCTTCAAAACAACCTAAACACCTATTCTATCTTACCTAAAAGTATCCTGAACTAACCTAACGTATCCTGAACTAACCTAACGTATCCTGAACTAACCTAACGTATCCTGAACTAACCTAACGTATCCTGAACTAACCTNGATCGCTCCAGGTGACGGCGCAAACCACGTTAAGGACACGTTCGTGTAGTAGCAGTCACTCCGCTCAATAGTAGTTAAGAAAACACATCGCGAAGACGTTAGCACTAGCCATCATGGCAGCAACATTAATACGAAATTAGAGTTAATACGTAAATTAAGCGTAAGGAATCGGTTCAAAAAGTATCTCCCTGTCCCAGCCCCGCTATCTCCGACCTTACTGCCTGGCCGTGCCGCTGGAGCCGCTACAGTACTGGAGCTAAAGCTCCTCTCGGATGACTCTGGAGAGGTCGTGAGGAAAATCCTCACATGAGTGAATCGAATTTGTTTACTGTTCGCAGGTGTGATCCGTGAAAAAGAATTTGTATTCAGACCTCATCGGATTATTTTAACCTTAACTGTTCATCCTGGCGTCATTTGGTCCTTGTAAAAGAGTTTGATTTCCCACACACTCGCTGTAT
The DNA here is from genome assembly GCA_014220935.1 of Platorchestia sp. MABIK. NCBI lineage: Eukaryota > Metazoa > Arthropoda > Malacostraca > Amphipoda > Talitridae > Platorchestia > Platorchestia sp. MABIK. The sequence goes on along the minus strand of JACJUY010009944.1, from coordinate 30,539 downwards.
TTTGTTGGAATAATTCTGAGAAGATAACCGTCGCTAAATGCTTTCATATTTGTAGCAGCTAACACAAGCTTAACGCGTGTTGGGGGAATGTACGCGAACAAGGACTCAAAATAAGCAAATTATGAAATAAAAATGACAAATGTTGTTTAGAGGAGTAAAAGTAGGAAACTAAAATAAACATCACCATAATATGTATTAATTTTTGTGTATCACAGTTCTACTCGTGATTTAAGAGGTGTGACTTGCTTCATGAACAAGAGGCTAGCAAATAATAGCAATCGGAGAGTTTGCTCCATGCAATCAAAACCTGGCAAAATGTCTCGTATGCGAATTGATCGCTACTACCAACTGTTGCAGGCAATGGGAACTGCAGAAGCTGTTAACGGCAAATAATGGCCAAAAGTGACCCACTGGAGTTCGACGCCGCTCAGTGGAGTTCAATGACGGAATTAATGCATTAACGCTCAAGGCTCAATAAAAAAAACAGTACCGTCGAGTAATATCGACGATGCATCACTGCTGTTGCGTCACGTTATTTATACTGCGCTGATAGTGCTGTTTAGTACTGCACTGATAGTGCTGTAGTACTGCACTGATAGTGCTGTAGTAATACCGTTTTTTGAAATAACGAACGGGTCCTGAGACCTTTACGAAAGTGAATGTTTGCTCGCAATTCATTACTCCTCAATGCCCACAATGTGTAAACACTTCAGATGTTTGAACAGCAATGGGAAAAGCTCCTCTTTTAGGCTTGGACGACTACGTTTTCGCAACGACTGTCCAATAAACTTTCTGTGATTGCAATGGGTAACTTTAATTTTATTAAAATTTGTCATTGAAATGGGCCAGCAACGCAATTGTCAATCCCTCCTTTATCTTGCGGTGCCAAAGAAGGCTAAATTTCTTTTTGGATGCGTAGACATCAATTTCAGTTTTAAAATAAAAAACTCAGAATCAGAAAAGGGGCAGCCATCTTGGCACACGTGTGAGTGTTCGCTTTGAAAGTGTTTTGACAGGAACTATAATATTTCTTAATTCTCAGGGATAAAATCAAGGAGTTTGATATTTATTTATGTTCCTGTCGTGTAAAATTGTTTCATTAAAAGCCCATTTCCGTGCCTGGTCAGAAGGACGCCGACGGCTTTCATAGAGCACACTAAACTTTATTTTTTAGATCCAGCCGTTTGGAAAATTATTGCATCCACCCCTTGCTTCCATTTATGAGTGTTGTACTTTCACGTTCTTCTTTAAATCTCAGCTGGTCTTCAGAAAGCTACACAAGAATAAAAACCCAACATCTATCCGTCAAGGAACGGAAGGCATAGTCTGTCATATATCCAGCAATAACTTTCTTTCGAAAATTTCTTTCGCGCTCGTGTCAGAAAGCACTTGAGCTTTCTGATTATGAGGAGCCCAAGTCAGTGCTGGCATCCTCAACGCCACATTTTTGGGGGATTTTTTTGCGGGACGTGCATCTCTCATGAATATTTGAAGGCTTCACAACTTGTCACTGTCAAGGGAACGCATTTTTCTTTCCTTCCTCTTTTCGGCTTCCTTCTTGACGAACTTTCGAAGGCACCAAAATTCTGGCTCAAAATAAAGCTCTCTCGCACGCTTTTCCACTACCATTCGATGGAGGAGAAAAATGTCGCTGTGGTTTTTCTCAAGTGCGAGGCGCATTAATCTTTAGGTTTAAGCATTGAGAAGTGAGTATGGAGTCCCTTCTCGAAGAAATTTCATCGAACTTTTACCCATGAATATTGAATGAGGCTTTAGACAAATGTTTCGTACATCGAGAATGAACAGTAGTGGGCAAAGGCACTTATGGAAGCAATCTTCCCTCCTTCACTGTAAAATTCTCCAAATAGCTTACAATATTTCTCCAGCGTTCAAATGCGACAATAAACATGAATTTTCTAGTAGAAATTGGCATGCATGATTTACATTTTATGAGAGGTCAAAAATGACAGGATGGGCGATCAAATGATTTACGTTAAATTTACAGCGGGGAAGGAAACCATAATCCATGTTTGTGACGCTTGATTTTCTTGACATGGCTGCTCAAAATAATTCTTAAACATCTTAATAATTTACTCACAAGTTCAATTACTATTATATGCACTTCGTTTCATAGAATTTTGTACTAGCTAGTTCTAGACTCCAAATAAATACGGATAGAACCAAAGTGCTATTATCATTGCACCAAGATAAATGGTAGCTCAACACGTTGACTGCCATGGGTTAAACTCAAGTTCAGAATTCAATTCAAATCTAAATTCAAAAATTGTTAGAAATTTTGTAAATGCCAAGCATTAACTAAAAATTAAATATCCTCAGTTTAAAAGATTCTTAAACTTTTTCAAACGACCCACCGATGGGTCGGATAGCAGTCAACGTGTTAGAAGATTTGCAAGACATTATCAACCTTTTTTGTTGATGTGTAGACATGGAAACTGGAGTTCCGGGATACGGAGCATACACCTTGAGAAATTTCTGAGCTTGGGAGTAATCGTTTTGCTTCAACGATAAAATTAATCATTTTGCGCACCTTTTACGTTGAGCTACTAATGTAAGAACAGCATTGAATGTTAACTTCTTATTAACTGCTCAATTTCCTTAGTTCATCGTGCAAGTGGTGTGTTTAAAAATGGAGTTCATTCCGTAGAGCTTGACAGATGCACAATTTAGCTACGCAACCGTCAAGTTTTTACTTTTTGAGTGCTTTTTTAGCGTGCCAGCTTATGTCAAATTTTTGACGATTCACGTATTCTTGATCCAACGAAGAGTTTTTGTTTGCATTGAATTTTTTTTGATGACGCTGTGGTCAATCTTAAAGCAAACCGAAAATTACTGTTTTAGAGAAAAAGCTTAGTTTCATTTCGTGGAATAGTTGACTGAAGTCCGATATCACATAGGCCTGCTAAAATTCTACTATGAACAACACTACGACTCATCGTGATCTGATTTTCAAAACGATAAAAAAGATTAAGGAGTTATATTAGAATGGTAGAAATCAGGCACAGATAAATGAATTAAACATTGAGAATATAAGCAAATTTCCGTGAGACTCAACTGAGATACACTTTTCCATCTTAACCGTGCATTGGAATTGCGCAGGTTGTGCAAACTCTAGCCATTTCCGCACCCAGAATGTATTAATTAATTGTCAGCCGAACAGCACCTTTGATATTTGCCAGGAGTGGGAATATTCTGGCACCTCTGCTGCAAATTCAGCTTTTGTTGGTACATTCTGTGATTGGATCGTGTGTTGAAAATGTTAAACGTGTTCTTTTTCCTCACAAAATATATAAATTATTTAACTCACAGCCAAATATCGCGCCATGAAATTTGTGCAGACTCACGAATTTCTCTTTAATTGTTAGGGCCGAGAAGTTAAATTTGACTTGTTCATCAGTGATTGGATTGTGTATCGCAAAATTTCCCCGCATTAATTAAGTTAACATCCGAACAAGCTTCTCATTATACTGACCATTTGAGGCACAGCTTCAAAGCCTTTTTTAGCGGGCAGAGAAGGAATAGAAAACGCTTCATTCGTGCAGCATTTTTTCATAGAGTGTTTGTTTTCATCGAAGTTTGCACAAAATTGAATTACAGTAAAATGTAATGCGTGCAATTAAATCTTGGCAAAATAAACAAACAATTTCTCGATTCTCCCAGAAAATTTTGCCCTAGCGTGTACTGTTAGCGATTGAGCTTTGTATTGAAAAATTCCACTACGTTGTTTCGGTGTTTGGTTCAGTGCTCACTGAATATTTTCATGGTCAGCCTTTGAACGTTTGGCTCCAATCGAAAAGGATTCTTTACATCCCGAGTGACACGAAAAATGTGTCGGTAAAATTGCTTCCTTCTTCAGAAAAAACAGCTAAAAACCTTACATGAAAATTGCCCCGCTGCTGCAGAATGCAATTAGCCTTCACAAGTGCCCGTAAAATACTTGAATATGCGAAAAAATGTGCTAAAAACGTATAAAGCATTCAAAACTTTGAAAACAAATTTTCATAGACTGGTGCAAAACAACACACCCTATCTTGCAGTCGTTATAGGTCACATGGAATAAAAAAATATTCTAACGCTCCAAATTTCCTTTGGCAGCAAGCCGAGCCACTCCGTATGCTCAGAAATAATCCAGCGGAAGTCAAATTGGACTATTTTCTTCCTCGAAAATTTACTTGTAACATTATTCACGACTTTAGGTGCAGAGGTGAGCGTCTGTTCACGAAGCCCGCGCAGCAAGCCGAGCCACAATCGCGGTTGTCCGCCATTCAGCGCGCTGAGAGACCGTCGCCCGGCATCTAATTAGGAATTATTTAAAGCGAAGCATGACTTTTTATCGCCCAGTTAACAACATGGCGCTTTCAAAAAACGCAACGCAGCTAAAAGGTTCCCGAGGCTTCGTATTTTGGCTACACATTTCCGTCGACGCGGCGTCCGCAATTGAATTTATTATCAACGGTCTCGAGTTCCAGAGAAAATCTGGAGCCATCAAATGGACCCATTACTAGCTCACATTTAAACCTGGGCAAACGTCTGGAAGATGACAAGCTAATTCCCAGAGCTGGACGCGGTGCCTTGCTGAAATACTGAGGCGTCCACAGCTTGGACAATCTAAAGCTTCTCTAATCTGACACTGTGAAAGCCAAGTCCTGGGATTAAGCAGTACTTTTATTTGGGACAACCTCGGAACTAAGGTCCTATTTCAGCTGATCATTTATAGAATGGCTTCTGAAACCATTTCAGTGGACCGAGGAGAAATGGCGAGCGTCTTCGTTCAAATAGCTTTTATTCTAAAGGCCGTCAACCTCTCACTGGCTTTTCTGCAGTTAGTTGTTAGTAAATGTTAGAATAGATTCTAATTAGACGTTTTGGAATATTCAGTTTCAACTCTACGAATTTATTTGTTCTATAAGACCTAGAATCAGCGGGATTACAAAGTTGATGTGATTTTCTGCGTGAATAAATTGCTGAACTTTTGATCATCTAAAATGAATAAGAATAATAAGACAGTTTTTGTTTGAATTTAGATTTATAAATTTCAGTGCGTTTGGGTAAGTGTATTTTGACAGTGAAAGCCTTTGCAAAAAATTTGATCAAAAGCCTTGATCAAGACGCTCAAAGAAACTCTACAGCGTTTCTTGCAGAAGGTTTTTATTGTTTTCCTAAAATTAAACTTTGCCAGTCACAACTGCAATACTGAATCTTGCAACAGATGAAGCTCACACGGTTGTCAATATGAGCTTTATGTTAGCGATCGATTATTTTCATTTCGATGTAAGATTCTTTGTTCACGCTCAATTTGTAAAGAGCAGAATATTAATGAGCATGTCACTTGAACGCAAAACTGCTCATTTCAACAGAAAGTTCTGGAATTTTGATGTTTTAAATTGGAATTACAGTAAAAATGTCAGAATGATTTTAAACATATTACTCATCTTTAAAATGTTAGTAGCGCCATAATGTTATGGCGATAATTTTAAAATTTTTGCTGACTTGGTGATTGCGACACACTAATTCACTTTACGCAGAGGCTACATCAACGCTACGTAATGAAACGCCAGGGGTTTCTTTATATTCATGAATGAATAAATTTTTTGTTCGTAATTTCTCATATGTTTTTACAATGAGACTCTGCTTGCTTGGTTGGTGTCAGAGATACCATTCAAATGACATAAAAAACCTGGAATCGGCTCATTTTTGTTTATATGTTAAAAATATTGCGGGAAAATTGAATCTATTGTTGAGTAAATGCGCTTATGATGATGAAAAGGTATAGCAATTTTTTTCAAAAATTTCTTGGCTAATAATACTCGTAATTATTAAATAATTTTAAGAAGTTATTGCTCGTTTGGTTAATGCTTGTGTCTGTGACGTTCTTAAGGGTGCTTAATGACCGTATCTGTGAAACAAGTTTAATTAGTGCACAAGTACTAGAATATTTTAATCGCGGGAACTATTAGGATAGATATACTTCTTTATCATCTGTATCTTAAAACTTTTCAAAGGAAACTATCGAAACTCGTCATTTGTGACGGGTCGTGCACACTACATAGTGTTTGAATAATATTCGCTCTCTCGCACTCAATGCAACTGTAATTGTGCAAATGATATTTTTTTCGTCTGTAACCATCGAATCGTTTGAACGACACAGCATGAAGTATTATCTGAGCGTATCTGAGATACGAGTTTCACTAACTCATGGGTATATGTACAACTTTCAAATCATTGATATTGTAGGATTGAGGAATTTATCTCGTGTGAAAGTGAAGGAATAATGAAAGGAAAATTCAAGACGCAGTGATAATGCCTGTGGCAAATACATATACACTCATCAAACACCTTTTGTTGGTCAAGGTAACACAACGGAATGATGGTTTCTAAATCATTACCAACAAAGCTGAATGATTTAAGTATCTTATCTTATATTTTCTGATTCTTTTATTGTGGACGGGACGTACAAGCTGCTTTTTCAATGAATGGAATTGTCGGAAGACTGAGTTCTTTCCTGAAAGTTAAATATCAAATTCTACTAGAGAATTGAATTCGATTTCGTCGGGCTTCCGACCACTCGTGGGTCATCATCAGGGAGAACGTCACGATGTGAAAGCAATTTTGCGTATTTTAAGAAACATCAACCAAACAACCCATGCAATAAATATATTTCTCTACAGGAACAATTACTTATATTATATCAAAAGAAAAACTGCTGCAGAGGGAATTTCGCCATTCTGTATTCTGTACCTGCTTGCTGCGGTTTTCTGTACCGAGGAAAACTTTAGTATTGTCGTGATATTAAAAGTTGGTGATATCTTAGCCTTGGTCGCTACATCGGAGCTCCCGGGGGCTCAAGAAACATGGAAATATACGTCTTCCCAAATGACGAGCTGCGCTGAAAAAATATTATTGGAGAATAAGACCTCAAAAGGAACAAAAGTAAAAATTAAGCATCGTTTGCGTATTCATCATAATTCTGCAAAATGTTGTTTTTCTAGCAAGAAAACGACCGTGGAACTTCATACAATGTTAAAGTTTTGAAGCGCTATGATGTTCACCTTCATAAGCGAACATTTCAAGAAGGATCGTGCAGCGAGAGATCAACAGAAGAGGCGAGACAAGCACAAAAACTCAACGCTTTTTGCAGCAGTTAGCTTTAGACTGATATTCTGTCACTATTTGAGACACTCGTTATATTCATCGCACTACAAAACATAATGTTCTCGCAGTTCGTTGCTTGCTTGCTTGGTCTGGCTGTCTCCACCATTACAGTGTAGAGAGCTAAATTTTAATTCGTTGCAACGATTGCAAATTTTTCTTCTCAATCACATCTTTTTTACATCAAAGTTCATTCGGAGTTATTTTCTGACAAAAACTGAGTAGATAGGATAATTCAGAACAATTCACATGGAAACTTTTTTACGGATGACTCAAATACAGCTGCTCTATTTTACGGATAATGCGCTCAATTTGTTGAGTCCTGTACAATGTAGAATTTTTAGGTCTATTTCATGCGAGCGAAATTCAAAATCACACAAGCGAAAAAACAATTACTCACTAACGGAAAAAATTTTCATGTGAACGAAATTCAATTTCACATGAACAAAAAGTCAGTTTCACACAACAGTGTACATCTATATATCTTATTATTACTTCTATATATTGTTTCACTGTAAAACCTACTTCACTTCTATTTGTTATATATATACTTGTCCTCCCCCTGGAAAATTTTAGAGTTGATTTTAATATTTTTGCTCCTTTTCAAATAAAAAAGCGGAGTGAAATAAAGGCCGAAAAATATAAAAAAATTCCCTTTCTCTATAGAGTTGATGAGGCCGAGAGCGTACACGGCCCGTCAAAAGTATATAATAACGTTCGACAAATCTCATGACACATGTTCCTATTTCCTAACAATACATGTCATATTCATTACGGCTCCAAATCTGACGGATTAATGCACCTAAGAAAATTGTGGAGTTGATGAAGCTTGTGTCACAGATACGCTCATCACACACTTTCTCCTGGTGGGTGTGACGGACAGACAGACGGACGCGGCTCTTGTTGCAATATAGACTATTTCACCAATGCATGTAGCCCATATCATTACAAATTAAATTATCTATACAATATTAATGATCGGCTCGTGGAGCGCTGAGTGAAAATTCGTGACATAGAAATTAGCATTCTGCTTTATTGGCTAAGAGACAAAAGCCTCCTTTCATTGACGTGAAAGTAACGGGTTCTCGAAAACCACTGTGGGTATATAACTAGTAATACTTATGCACTTATAAAAATGACTAAGCATGTAATTGAATTACGTGTTTACGTGAAAAGCAAAAAGAACATATTCATAAATATTTATTCATTTCTAATGATTTCCACCTATTATTTATAACATACATAGTTAAAAGCATGGAATCTCTAACGTAGGGCTTTTTACAGTGTCTCTTAATGACTAAAGAAAACACACAAAAATCCATGTTTGTGTTCACAAACATCCATTCAGACATCCATCTGAAAGAAACCACACAAACTATAAATTAAAATAAGTCATGGAGCAGTGCTTCACTTCATATGTCATCATAAAGAAAATCACTATAAAAAAGTTCATTATACAACATAAACGAATACTTGAAATCAATATTTGTTCACACTTGGGAAATTTCACACCTCGGTCTTAAATTTCACGTATATTAACATGTTCGGTCTCATGTTAAGTAAGGTTGTAAGTAGCAGAGTTTAAAACACGACTTTACGGTTAAAAAAAATGCATCTATCCTAAGAAGTGTGAAAATAGCATGATTACATTTTACTTTATATTCTTAAATCTTTTCTAAAAAAGATGTCGAAATAATTGAAATGCTGTTCTTTCGCACCGATGCTTAAGTGAGTAATTTAACTAGTGGTAAATCGGCAGTGAACGTGTTTAATTTAAAACTAATTCAATCAAATTTTTTCAAATCACCCTGGCTTATTACAGTTGGATAATTTTTTTCCAACGGGTCACAAGTTTTGCAAGCATCCTTCCAGATACTTTCCCATTAGCCGCCGCCACAATTTCTTGAAGCATAAACATGCGTTGTTCCGCCATTCCAATTCCTCCAGCAAGCTGTATTTCCAGAACATCACGCATCCTCTGGCGCATGTTCTGCCTAATGTTGCTTTTGAGAACACTCTAAACTAGCTCTATTGGACTTAAAAGCCAAGAATATGGAGAAATGCGAAGATATTGCACATTTCCACGTTCTGCGGCAACTGACTCCAGGCGTGCATGGCAGGGAGCATTGCCAATTGTAGGCTCTTCCATCCCTTGGATAGCTTAAAGATCTTGATGAGTTATTCAATCCAATCACTAAAATTGTCAAATTTGAAGGCTCCTCGTCGCGCTGCGAGATGAAGAATTCTTGAACCAGTCAATCATTGCTCCTACGCATGCGCAGATTTGCACCTTTGCTGCTAGGTAGCACTACTGATGATCCTACTCCTATTTTTTGATCTTCCTTTTTCCCATGACAATGCAGGCTGAAGTTCGTTTCATCAATTCAAATTGATGCTCTTTCATTTACTGGGACTTGTAAATTTTTTACAAGTATTGTGCTCTTTTAATTATGTCATCAGGAGCATTAACGTTGCAAATCAATGGACGCACATTTTTCAAAGAAATCAGTACACCATCCAACCCGTTCTTCATCGTGGCAACACATACAGATCTTCATCGTGGCAACACATACAGATCTTTATCGTGGCAACACATACAGATCTTTTTCGTGGCAACACATACAGA
>JACJUY010009944.1:0-19637 GCA_014220935.1 Platorchestia sp. MABIK | reverse complement strand
TGGTAGCGCAGTGACGTGCAAGGGCGGTACAAGTTCGTTATAAAACGCCGGCAAAACAAGTGAGCGCAATGCTTTGTTCCGTGTGCAGCGGGAGTTCATTGGACCGACCGCACAGGAGTACTGTTGCGGTGCTAGTATTCTTGGTACGCGTCAGATTCAACCATTTCTGAGTCAACGTACCCTTTGGAAACATAGCACACACCTGATAATTTGCCTAGTTGACTTTTCCGCCCTTACTCCCTCGTTAAATTCTAGTCGTATGAACTCTAGAAAATGCAAATTTATGATGTTTTTGGACTACAGTTTATAAAATACTGAGCAAAATTCACTGTGATGTTACCCGAACAAATAAATGAAGGAATCAAAATTTCGAAGTACGTGGATCTGAACAGTTAATTCAAAAATAGCTTTCTTGGACAAATTATTGCTCTAATTCGATAGCAAGACCTTCATTTTTGACAGCGCAGACAAGTTAGTGTACGTATAACACGGAAATAAAGAACGTCTTGGCCAACTCATTTCCAAAAGTACGTTCTCCGAAAAAAAATCACGCTTTTTTTTTAATTTAACTTAATCTAACTCACTCAAACCGATTCTAGCCTAACCAAATATTACTAATTCCAACCCATTCCAACCTAATCTAACCTTGTTTCAACGACACTATCGAAGCCTGATGAACCTTTCCTGGTTCAGTAAAAAAAATCGAACTTATTTCTTCAACTAAAACGGCCTCACCTATTTTTTCTCTCCGTGATCTAACCAACAACCTAAGTTCAACTTATCCTATCTTAACCAATCGTAGCACTCAAACCTGACCCATCTTCAAAACAACCTAAACACCTATTCTATCTTACCTAAAAGTATCCTGAACTAACCTAACGTATCCTGAACTAACCTAACGTATCCTGAACTAACCTAACGTATCCTGAACTAACCCAACGTATCCTGAACTAACCTCATGCATCCTGAACTAACCTAACGTATCCTGAACAAACCTAACGTATCCTGAACTAACCTAACGTATCCTGAACTAACCTAACGTATCCTGAACTAACCTAACGTATCCTAACGTATTTCAACATAATCATGAATTCACATGCTGAAAGTTGACTTGAAACTACATTCCTCTGCGACGACGATTAAAAATCTCTAATAATTCGTCCTCAGACATCTAGTTAAAAATTGAATTGTTGATAATGTGGCGTTTTGGAAGAAACGAATTAAAAATTAAAAGTCAGGGCAACGTATTGGGTCGGATCGCCGTATCTGTGATATGGACTTTCTGAGCAGCGAGAACAAATTTTTACCATCGAAATTATCGAAAGCTTGATTTTTACCTGAGTAATCATTGCAAGCGGGACACACAGAGATCAATAGGTGGATTGGTACGTATGTACATGGTACAGAGTATCTATGAACCGATTTTTAAGGATACAGTGCGTGTGATATTTCATCATTCCAGTTTTATGTTATAACCTCAGGTTATTCAACCGAAGGTGTAGACTAAAAAAATTTAGTGATCATCTGTGTCAGAGAAAAAGAAGAAATTGAAATGGTATATTCCTGTTCCTGTGGAGTGGTATGTCTATATAAGGAATGATCTCTGACCTGTGGACTATGAAAATGTGTAGCTGCTGGTTTTACTACAAAAGATAAATCTTTTCAGTGGTCAATTTACATTTGGAACAGAACGCACAGTGTCATCGTGCAAAATTGTCCTTACGCTTTGACAAAATACTGGTGTTAGCTGAAATGAATGGAATTAATGTGAGTTCTGTTTAATGGATGAAACTCACGTTTAAATTTGCTCTTTTGATTTAGTTTTCTGATTGAATTAATCATTTTAAAAGATCGTAAGAATCAAAGAGAGAACACACGAATCATAAAAATACTGATTTGAAAAATGTAGAATACAATGCTTAATGATTTATAAGAAACCATTCACATTGATGCGAGGTATTGCAAACGAATTTACTACCACCGAAAGATGCTACAAACGATGATCTCGAGTCAAATGCTTAGAAGGTTAATTAAAGCGCAAATATTCGTTGCACTCCTACAGGAATGCGATGACGCGTTCCATAGAGACAGAAATTATGTGAAAAAGTTTACTTAATTGTTTCAGTTCGTTAGCCGGAGGTAATAGCTTACAATAAACATTTTGCTAAAAACTCAATATCAGTTAACAAAAGTTCCTAAAAACTGAATAAATCAAACTGTGTATGAAAATCTATAAGCCCATCGTCTTTGTATGTTGATCACCACATGATGGGTAGGCTAAAAAAATTGTGCTGGGAAGTATTTTAGAAATGAAAAAATAATCTAAGAAGGATTTTCAGCCTTAGCACTTTTACTGCGACGTGCGCCACCGGTGGTACACGGATGTAATTTTCATAATGCTGTTGAGCGACCAGTAGTGGAAAATTCAATTTTCATAAATACCTAATCAAAGCTAAATGAAAGCACGATCCAGTTCCTGTTGGGTATTTTCAAAATAGTTTACTACAATTGACGTTAAATTTGAGCTTGGCATTGAACTTTATATTTGGTAGTCGCAGTCAAGTTTAGTTTAAAGTTTATCACTTTAGAAAATAAAAGTGTTCATCGAAATTTTCCCTTATCTTTATGTTTGTTTAAATGCAGTTTACTCTCACGTTTTCTCAAAAATCATCATTTCAAAATTGTGTATGGCCAATTAAAAAATGTTTAAAGGAAGGTTCAAACATTTTTTGATGTTTCCAAGCAGTACTGAGTTTCATCGACAGCCCCAATAGCTATTGAATACAATTTTTAGATTTTTGCCAATTAGGCTCCGCACGGGGAAGCAAGGGAGTTTAGTTTTGAGAAATTCTAGGCTCTAAAAATGGCGGACGGTGCCCGAAATGAGGTCACTCAGGGATCATGTCGCCAGAAATACAACGATAAGAAGCTTTCTGATCTTATTTTACGTTTTTCCCCAGTACTCTTCTGTTTCAAGTAACGCTCGTCATAGCTGCCGTATTACCTGGACAATAATAAAGAATTTAGTGGATTGAGAAATGAGAGTGTGTTGCAGAGAGGTAAATATTGAAAAATAAGGACGATGAAATTATTGTGTTTAGAAAATCTTTGTTTCATCTTTTAATTTCACTCGTTTATTTGCAAATATTGAAATCACTGAATGAAGGGCCTTAAGCTTCCAATTATATGAATGAAAGAAATACAGAATAGGATGACAGAAACATGAAAAACCATGCGAACATGTAGAAATCGACAAAATTTCATTATCCGACTTAAGAGATACACTAAATTTTTCCAAGCCCGAAAATTAAAATCGTAAGTGGTAACCATGTCTCACTGAACTTCAAATAAACGAGTGTCACTTGCTATTCTTCAACACATTTTTTCAAAAATACATTTGGAGCGAGGAAAAAGATATCGGGGAAGTTAGAATAAACACAATTTTAGCAGTGGAAGATGCTAGCATATTGGTCGCTGTTCCTACCCTCGAATTACAATTTGAAATACTTATGATTCACAAGGAAAAACAGAAGCAATTTAAAGTTCAGAGTTCAATAGAGGATGTTAAAAGACCGCAAGTGTAAGTACGTGTTGTGGTCGCCGGTTTTTTAGCTCGACACCGTAGTCATGATACACATACGTATCATATACGAGATAGAATAAGGTGAAATAACTTTTGTGCCTTCATTATTGTCTTAATAGTAAGACAGCGATGATAGGCATTAATTACTAGCTGATAACCGTACAAAATACAGTGTACATCTGGTGTGTAATTCTGTTTCATAAAATTTTCATTGACATTGAACTATTTTCATGATTCTTAGTTAAAGCACTATCGATATCTTGAGAGACTTTAGACTAAAACTGGTGCTCAAGTCCAACAGGGTAGACTAGACAAATCATTTCAATGTTTATATATCGGTACATTTCTGTCGACTCTCATACAGTATGTTATGCTGAATCTGTTTAATATCTGTGAAAAATTTCCGTCCCTCTTTGAAATTATTCCCGCTATATCTCGGAACGATAAAGTATCTGTTTATGGAAATGCAACACTAAGCTACATATGCTAATCAGTTCTCACGCGTCCCACCTCAATTCTAACATCACAGCGAGGAAAAGACGACTTTTTTCCGAGCACCCTAATGGAAGTGACGTAGCTCATATTTTCCAATAAGTGACCATCGTAAAGTTGCAAATGAAAAGAGCAAAACATCTCCTGCGAGCGAACAGGGAACACTAATAAGCGGAAATAAATATGAAGCTGCTGAATAACGGATGAGTTCAATTAATATTGAGTATTAATTCTGAAATAAATTGATATATGAAGTGCTTTATTGAGCACTTGCGGTATAATCGGATATTCGAATAATTATCTCCATTAACGTACAACAGAGCAAGGCTCAGATCCATATGTTTAGTGCCTGAGTTTGTAAAGTAATCGATTTCAAGAAAAAAGAGACCATCAAACTGGAGCAATGGAATAAAATTTCAGATAATGAAAAATTAGGCAGCAGACATTCAGGAGTGGTGAGAAAAGACTCCCAGTAACTCACCTTCCAAAGTTCTCCGTCCATCACGTAATGAAAACTTTAATTTAGTTAGTCGAAGAGCCGACTTTAACGTTCCATTTTTATGAATATACTCGTATTTTCAAATTTCAACGCAAATTCATATTTTAGAGACCAAGCTTCAGTTTATCTTCCCAGTTTATCTTCCCGTTCCCAGGTGGCAACGCAAAAAAATTAGGAGACTTCTCAGGGAATTTCACGAAATCTGGGTAAAAGGAAGCCAAATTTTACAAATATTGGAAAGGACATGACAAATAAAATAAAGAATTTCAGCTGAAAATTGAAACTCTTTTCATAATATTGAATGCTATCGGATTACTTTGGTGAATCAAGACGTAAACTCTTGTGATTTATCGTGCACTTCTCAGTAAGAAGCCGCAATCCTGCCTAGCGTCACCTGCTCATTTTCTATTCAGTTCCGTTCATATAAATCGAGTCAGATGAATTGAGAATAAAGTCTGCAATTTTATTCATAAGCACATTCTCGGCAGCTCCAGTAAAACAAATATGAGGAGCTCTCGAAGACGCTGAATAAAACTCAACTCCCGAAATAGAGCCCAGAATTTGTGCCCGGCAAAACTTGCTCCTTAGCGAAGGAAGAAAATCACCAGGCTGCCACTTTTTGCCACGATTAATTGGATGTTGCGATGGAACGCACATTGAAATTTATAAATGGTTAAGTGTGTCAGGTTTAAAATTGGCAGCATACAACAGAATGCAATGATAACTTCACAATACGTCAAATGTGTCGGAAATCATTTGCCATATAGTCAGAGGAATCTTCGCAATGTTATTGTTTCCTATTACTGTTACCTTTTACTTGAACTGTACTCTCATCCTCTCATTCTCCACATCAGATGAACTGTTATCACCTTTCACTGACTGTAGCTTCAACAACATTGCATGTGGTCTATCAGACGTATAATTGGGTTCTGATAGAGCACTTGTAATGTTATTGAAGAAAATCGAGACACTAATTAAAAAAGAATAATTTCAAATAAGAACGAGTGCTGAAATAAAGACCTGATTTCTTGCAAACATCGTCCTGCGTGCTTCTATAGGCCCCAAGTCACCGGCAACAAATTCTTCTCGTGTTTCTTTTTTATTAATAAAATTTCGGCCCCAGAAAAAGATTGTACAGAAGGAGTAGTAATAACAAATGTTATACAGTCAAACCGCAATGCAATTATTGATTAGAAAATTTTTTGAACAAATTTGAATAATCATTTTGAGAAGCAGAGAAAGCTATGAAATGTTTGAAATTTGATACTTGGGAGCATACCTGAGCGCAAATGTTGAGCGAATTTCGATGAAAAACGTACTGAAAAATGGACCGATTGGATGTAGGTTTTTTTTGCTGCATAAACTTCGCACTGAATTAATTATTCATTTTTTGAAATTTAATAACATGAAGAAAATATATTCATATACGTCCTAAAAGTCCATGAATATTCTGCGTGAGAGATATGAAGCGAACAAATTCCTGCTAAATCCTGTGGCCTGTGAAGCGGACAAATTTACCTGACACTGTAGGCTGAAAGTTTTAAACTGCCATATTTTTGGTAGTATATGGTCGCGAATTAAAACTTCAGTCGTAACCTGCGAATTCCAACGGCCTTTGATACGATCGAAATTCGGTGAAACTGTTGTGCAAAACACACTCGCCTGCATACCATTCCGGCATTGAAGTCTTTCTCGCAAGGGGCGTGAACGCTTCAAATAGTAATAGGTAACGTGTACGATGCTCTTTTGAATCATTTAGAAGCGTTTGGAGCACGTAACTTTAAATGACAATAAGTAACTTGTATGATGTTTTCTTGAATTATTTATAAGCGTGTGGAGCGCAATGCTTTAAATAACATTAATTAACTTGTACAATACTTTTTTGAATTATTGATTTGTGTTTGGAACTCACAATGCTTTAAATAACAATAAGTAACTCGTACGATACTCTCGCTTGGAGCGCGATCGAGAGTAGTCGCACTCTAGAGAAGGGACGGTGACGTAATTTCAACGCGGAATAAAGGGCGGAGTTCGTCAGATTGCCAAGGTACTATCATCAAATACATTCACCTAAAGCACTTTCAAATTTAAGCACTCCTGTAACAGGGTGCTTCTTTCATCATAGAATACATGGATATAATTACTGTTTGCTGTATGTTATGAAGTCGCCTTCACTGACTTCTGCCAGTAACGATGACTTCCTCAATAACTCAGTTACTGAAAATTTGCATTTGCTCACAATGTTCTATAGCTAATCGCAATTAATTACTCTTTAAGTTTGCTCATTGTTATAAGGTCACGATTTAGTGAGTAAGAACGTATTATTGGTCAGCAAATCATGATAATTAAACCACTTCAAAATTACATGAAGTCACTTTTCTCATTGTACTCTCAAAAGCAGAATGTACTCGTTTACCTGGATGTACTCTTTTATTTTTTACAGTGCCTTTCACTTTAAAATTAAATGTTTGTAAAGTCAGCAAAGGGCCATTTCATAAAGAAATACGAGGTTGTCAACGAGAGAAACCTTTTGTGATAGGAGCTTGCCTAGCTTAGCTGACATATCAAGCTACAATATTTTCGAACTCGCGACGTCAATTTCACTGTTATCATTATTAGAACTCAGTTCTCCGTAGTGTTTTATGTCACCCCGCAACTGTACATAAAAGCGCACTGCACATCAATTTTGTGACATCGAAAATCGATAGCGAGTTGTGCTCTGTGTTTGCTGCAAACATTTCTTTTGACAGGTATAAATATATTTAACACAGGGCAGATCAAATGAACAAAAAGATACAGGTGTTACTAGTCCTCTGTCAAATATTTTTAGATCATATTCGAGTTTCATCAACATGAACATCTCCGCTTGTTCCAGATCAGTGGGTCATTTATTGAGAGTTAAGGAAACGGTGAAACAATGAACAGAAGTAAAGTATATAACAAATTAAAGTTGCATGAAAACACATAATTTTGTTCACTGTAAGAATAGGTTTACTCTTAATGTAATTCAAATTTCCAGAGGATTACATCACTAAGACTACGAATTATAGTTGAAAACAGGGAAAGTAATCAAAAATTGGCTTTAACGATCCAGTACAGCTTCACAAGAACTCATGAATTCCAAATCGCTGTCTGGTTCACACTTTACGACTTCATATATTGTAAAAATATAATAAATTTTAACGACTAAGTGCACCCACTTCAAGACTGGGTCGAGAACTGTAACGGAGCAAAGTACACTCCACTTTTAGGCCATTAATTCGCTTTGCTATCCTTATAATTCCGCTAAATGGACCGTTATTAATCTTGTCTCCGGGCTTGGACGCCCTTGACGCTCAGCAGACTAAGACCATTTGTTCGCTGTCCGTTGTAGCGCCGCACTTCTACGTAAAATGTTGTTGCGTCAGAGCTTTCTTGGGGGAATTTTTACTGCTTTTTGCTGAGGTGCAAGCCATTAACATGCAAATTTTGTTGTTAAAGTGTATTTTTGAAAAGTGTTATGCGAATTAGGGGATCACATATTTTTAGAGAGGTGTTAAATTTGTATATTGAAGTGTTTATTGAGGGTATGATTCATATATTTGGCGTTATTTAAAAGCCTAATGAATTTCAGCATTCTCAATTATACTCTAATTCAAAATGGGCTAGAAAATGGAATTTGACAGGTGGAAAGCTGTCAAAAGAATTGCAGATTTCTGCAGATTGCAGAAAGAATTGCAGATTTCTGACGCTTTCTTCCGACGTCATGTCTAAAAACATAATTATTCTTTTCTTATTTTAAATATTAACTTTCGTGAAGTATTAGGAACTCATGCATACAATAAGCTGGGAATTTGACGATCGTGCTGCACATTTTTGCGGCAGCATTGTTGAATGATTTATTGAAGGACAGCAGCTCAGGGAGTTTGAGGGTGCTGGTATTGATGGTGTAGTGAGCTTATTGGTGAATGGGTTGATAGTGTCGTATGCGGTGTAGATAGTGAGGTAAGCTTATTGGTGAATGTGTTGACCGAGAGTTGCATGTGGTGTGAACGATATGATATGTTGATTATGTTGAAAGAGAGATGTGTGTGATCTGGATGGTGCGACGGTGTTCTTAGTTTATTTCTAGTTTTGTTGGTAGAGTGTTATATGTGGTTGCGTGACGTGCTATTTCTGATATATTATTTTGTTAATTGAGTGGTGTAGGCGATGAATTCATGAGCACAGGTTTTTGTTCACTCATAGTGCACAAATGAAGACTCGCACACGTGTAAAAATACATATAAAATGAATCATTATGGCCAAAATTTTATTTTACGTGCATGTACATACTGTATTGCACTTTTTGTTGAAAAACTTTGGAGGGTTACAAAAAGTAGTTTTGAAACACACGCTTTAATTCCATACTTAGTAAAGGCGGCTTTTGTAGAAGGTTATTTATGTTCTACAGAAAATAGTTCATTTTGAGCTTTGATTCAAATTTCACAAAAAATCCCAGAAAGATTTAACCAAAAATTTTACAAGAAAACGTAAATCTTTAGAAATGAAGTTGAGCTCATTCCTCAAAAAGAAAAATGCAATAAATAAAAACTATATTGAGTGTATACTAGGAGAGAAAACTGTTTACGAAAATGACTTCTCATGTGTTTCAATTTTTGTGAAATAAAACTTGAACTCAGACTGTTTGAAGTTGATTTGTTGTGTCAAACTTTCACTAAAAAAACGATTTAGTTTGTTACGGAGTTGTACGAAAATTAGTCACACAAAATTTTCTTGCTAAACGTAGAAAAATATAAGAGCAACGTTAACTCTGCACTTGCTGCTGCAACCCATAGTTCTCAGTACATTCTTATTTAAGTGAAGAAAAATGAGCAGTGAGCGGAAGAAAAAATTATTTATTATGTGATTCTACAGCTCGGAAATAAAAACCATGGACAGGTTTGCTTTTAATTTTCCTGTGTTTTATTTCTAAAGAGCGTGAAAGCGGTGATTGTTTGAACTTAAAAATATTGAGCTCAATTTAAATAAATTATAACATTTACATTTGCGTGAGAGCGGAAAAAGTAAGTTGAAAGTAGCGTGGCGATGTGAGGAGCGCCTGACGTTCAGCAGCAAAAGTGACGGCTAACTTGGGAATTACATTGAATTTTAAAAGAAAATCAGGTATTCCAAGAGGAAGGCACATGACCAGAAAAACATTTATGAGTTTTATGGAATACAAATTTTGCTAGCACACGCTCTTTAGAATATTTTTTCGCGTAAGTCCCTACGGATATTATTTAGGACTTAAAACTGCAACAAAACGTTGGGGCTTAGCAGAATCCACAACAAAAGCGCGCCTAATTCCCAGATTAACTACGAAAAAATTGGAGCAATGAAAAAAATTCAAGAAGGACTTAGAAGGCAAAACCTCAAGAACAAGAAAACAAACACTGTTTCCGTAGACGACGGAACAAAAAGAATAGACTTTAAACCTCGACGATTCTTGGGCTCGCTGTCGGCAGCGGGACTGGCGCAGATAAGGGAAGATTTTCCGGGTCTGATGAAACGTGGAGACGGAGACGCGTCCGGCTCCCGCGGAAGAGGAAATGACTTCTTATGGTTCCAAAGGTGTGGTGCTGCCGTGGCGACATCACAGATTTTACAACACATTTTAGCGAGGAGAATACGCATCTTATCAACAGATGCAACTGGCGAATAAATACATTTGCTGCAGATAACCGTGATTTAGAGGCGTGAAAGCGCAGCTAAGCAGCAGACGTTACTGTCTAATACAAGAATTTGACATATATGACTGATTTTGCGGTGCATGTTGGATTTATGGTGTACTAATAATTTTTGATGCAGGTGCTAATAGTTCAAAGATACTGTAAATTAAGACACCATAAATGCTAAAACTACTGGGCATTGTGAGCTATTTCATTTACGAACATTGATTCAGAATTTCTGAATAAACCTAGGTCAAACATGATTGGCCCTTATTAGAAAACGCTCGAGCACACAGTGCCAGCATTCAAAGCATCGCTGAACTGCCTGAGAGAAAACACACAGAAGTACCTGTACAGATAAAAACTTTCAGTAAAAAGGGAAATGGATGACTCTTCAGGCTCTGGGTTCACAATGCCCCATGCATACAAGCAAAAAACATTAGCAAAATGAATGCCAGCTCGTGTGTGAAGTAGAACAAGATGTAGAACATCACCCAAAATATTAGCACAGCGAATGCCAGCCCGTGTGTGAAGTAGGACAAGATGTTGAACATCTCAGCCAACGAAGGCAACAGCGTACAAGGCTCATTACGTGATGGAGGAATCGGCAATCGCCTCAACTTATGGCGGACGCCGGCCTGGAAGCGTGTCATCAGGGTCTATGCCCCACTGCACTCCTTGGTTCTTTGACGGCAATTTATTGACGCAAGATTGCTACCTGCGCTCAGAACAACTTCTCCGGACGCTAATGATAAATGATCCCTAGACCACCTAATTTTTACAGGTTTACTTACGCTAAGATCTGGCTGCGTTCATTTTCTTGGTCTCTGATTGAATTTAATTGCGAAATTTTCGTGAGAAAGTAGGAGAGTTTAACTGTTAGACTTATGGTCATTTGAGAAGAACTATTGTTTATTTTAAATAGGCATATAAGCATGGTATTTATGTCTTTTTCTCTGATTCTTTGATTTATATTGAATATTTTTGTTACCATAAAATGGTTATTTATGGCTAGTGATTACCGAATTAAATGTAATTTTTAATTGAGCTGGTTGTATGTGGTGATTCATACAATTTTCGTTTCACACCAACCGGTTTCAATGACGTCGTACAAGGGAGGTTTTTCTTTCGTGTCTTCAGTCTCCTGCTGTTCAGTGTACTTTTATTCAGTCTACTATCTTTCAGTGCACTAATGTTCAATGAACTCTGGGCCAGTACACAGTTCCTGAAAATTGCTGATTTTAGACTATATGTATTGCTACTGAATATTCCAGTATGTACTTGTTACTGCGCGCGTACTGCTACTCCATGAAGGTGCAGAATCTGTTCTTGAACATGACTCTCCCTGAACATCTGAACAACATAACTCATCAGCTTCCAATGCAATCATGCGGCATGAGTAGGAGGAGAATATAAAACTACGAAGAATTTTCATTGCTAGCGTTTTCTTCTGATTTTGAATTTTATCACGAGAGAAACACAGTCACATGAGTTTCACAGCCGAGGTTTTTCCTTGATATCCCCAGTTTGACCGAGTTTGCACAGACGAAGCTTTACTGGACATCCGCATGAGAGTATCACCCTCGAGTGCTGCGTTACGGTGCCATGTTGCACGATGCCAATTTTAGTAATCCGTAAGCCCTGAATGGCGACTTTGCCATCTTACAACAGGTGCCATCACGTGCTTCTATCATTTGGATAAGTCTAGGCTTTTAGTATATGTTCGTAATGACACTATTTAATCCTGAAAATTAAGTGGAAGAGCTTCTCGTTTTGAATCTTTTTAAAGTTTCATTGTACATCGTACGTATCGTATTCATTTGAAAATAGCTTGGCAATGACTATGTTTAATAGGCAAAAATTTTCAATTGACTATTGTACAGATAAATAGCTCGTGAGGCGCTACACCCCAAAAAATACTTTTACAACAAAAACATTCAATAATAAATTTTCGCAACAGAAAATAAAAGGAGCTGTTTGATACCTTGTTCATTTGGGGGAACGATATGCCTTTTAGAAAGCATGAAAAGTTTGCAAAAACTTAATTTTGGAAGACCGGCAGGGTTTGATTAATTTTAAACGAAAATCATTGTTTTGTTAATTTCGTAGAAGAGTGTGTGTTTGGTTGGTTTTATAAGGAAGTCAGTCTTTGGTTCATTTCGTCCCGAACTCATTATCTGATTGAATCCCTTAGAAAGTAAGCACATATTCAATTTATTTTCTACTTCAAGAAATGATTAACTTTGTGCAATGCTCTGATGTGACGACCACATCGGCAGCAAANTCTAGTTATTCAAAATTTGATTCAAACCTTAAATCAGTTGAATCATTGGGCTAATTTCTACACAAATGCATTAAGTTTTGCAAGAGATTATATTGTTTAGCCGACGGATTGATTGCATTGCTACACCACTAATGAAACACGTTAACTTAAATTAACATCACTTTGAACTAATGATCGATATAATCTAACATTAGGCGCTTTATAAACGCGAATCGGTTGTAGAGGCAGATGAAGTGAGGGAATATATTACCGCAAAAAATATCAAATGCAGAAGGGTTTAATATAAATTTAATCGGAGCTCTGAAAATAGACATTCCATGCTGGGCTGACGCTCAATATCAGAACTTTGCTGCGCCATCATTTCGAGCCGCTGCAGACTTGGAGTACATTTGTAATTTTGTGCTCGCACTGACTTTAAAGTCACTCCTGGAGATGATTTATGCATCGCTACGATTCTATTTCCACACCTGCAATCTCATTCGAGTGACTTATAGCATTCTCGAGCGCAATTCAGAGACCTGCTGGGCCTCCTGTGTCTCGAAGTGAACCACTCCGGGTCTAGAAATGCATGGAGCATCACATTTTAGTTCAGTGATATTAGCATATAGTTCCAATCGTAATTTGAAAGCCCGAAAACAAAATTTCAGTTTGCTTGTCAGGTTTACCAAAAGCAAATTTAAACTTGGTTTTTAGGTTAACCTATTATTTCTTACTGCTTTGTAGTCTTTTATATGACAAAAAAATCTACTTACTCCGGTAGAAAAAATTTGGGCATTTTTCCAGGAGACTGAGAATTTGGTATTTATTCTAACTTTTCAGAACCCATGTTGAATTAATCGGCAGTTTCAAATAATGAAATTTCGGAAATTTGTTTTCGAATTCTAATCCAAATCTAAGGAGCATAATTTGATGCTCATAGACAAGTCGAAGTCACAATACATTAGTCTTAAGCTGAAAATAAATGAACAAAACTTCCTGTCAACAAGAACATGTGGTGAGTGTGGAGAACTAAGCAGCCGTCGGAAATTTCTCATCTCAAAGACATCAATGCGGGCAGCAACGATAGAATCCCAAAACAGTTGCTCACACAGTGTGGGCTGGATGCAACGTAACTTATTCGTAGATTCTTCACACGTCTCAAGTTATTCAAAGGTCGGTTATTTCGTCCCTCTGAGAAAATGTCAAAATTTGCAATTCATTCAAAGTGCGACGCTCCATAGATGCTCTGGCGAATAAAAACTGACGTGCTATTTTTTCAGTCTACACGGGAATTTTATTAAGTTTTCATGCATAACTCAGCAGGGCACTTTGGGAAAACTTTTCACGAATTTCAAAATCTGGTTAAAAGATTCAAAAATAATGTAAAAACGATGATCTGATTCGTTCGTTAATCGCTTATGAATATAGTTGGGCACAGTGTGCATCGAAGTACGTCGGAAGCACCGACCGTACACTGGGGTCTAGCATTGAACATAGGAGTCAACTACAGTGCAAGAGGCCATATTCTTCCATTCCACAATATTCTTCCATTTGCATTCTTATGGTTAAATGTGGTAAAGAAACCACAGTGATTATTTTTTTGGGTCGGGAAGGAGGAGAGCTTTTTGGATGGTTGCATTTGAAGTCATTGTGGACTTCAAACGGGAAGCTGAAGCTCAATGACACGTCCACTTACTTTCCCTTATGTATGTACTGTACCTCCATATAACGTGTGTTACTTATAATACTGCATGTCTTGCATATTTTTCTGAATGAGTAATGTTTTATCTTGTTTTCAGCCGACGATGAAATGTGTCCTAAAACATTCTAATAAATGTGCACTCTTGTATTTTTCTCTCTTCGTTTCCTCATTAGAATATTTTTGCTAAATCGTAGTCGTGATATTCACGCACATTTGATGTGAGCAAGTATGGAGGAGTGTGAAGTTTTTGCTCACTATTTTGGCTCAAAATTTTTAACAGAACGAGTTAGCTCCTGTCTTGACTGATTTCAAAACGGCCTTCAGAATGCAATTAAGCTAATGGCTTGTGCATTAAAAGTTTTTAGCTCCTGCATGCCCGCTTTCTTAGGTTTCCCATCGACTTGAAAGTTTAAGTAAATTTAATGCAAACTTTACATGAAACTGAGATTTCTCACTGCGTTATTTTACGAGCAGAAAAAATGTCCAAGAAGGAAAAAAATGCGCGTTAAAACACCAAAGTAAAGCTGTAGGTTTACACGGTGCACTCGTCCGCAGCGAAGACTTATGGCCTGAAAACATTCAGGTGCCTTGAAATGCCGACGTTGTAGCAATGAACCAAACTTTTTAATTGTGTAGAAGTATTTCTCATCTTAGAACTGTTTTGGTAACTGAACACTTCTACTGTGAAGAATGATAGAAATAAGCATGTCAAATTTTGACAAAAATGCCTCACTGAAGCAACGAGGTCAGAAAATGAGTAAAGAATTATATCAGAACACTCATTTCTACGTTTCACAAAGTCTAAAAGAGCTGGGATTTTTACTGAGCATAAAATGTTCTTCCATGCTTTTCAGTCGAGTCTCTGAAATAATTTAGAAAGACTTTTACTCCTCAGCGAAACGAGAAAGCGTAGAGTTATTTTACAACTCAAAAGTGAGTTCCCTTGGACAACTGCACGTAATTGGCTATCATTTATTCATGCGAGTCAAGTTTGGCATTTTTTGAGCGCCCTAAAGCTCATTACGTTATTCATAGCAGCGGTTATTGAAGGATAATGTCGTCTTGATAATTTTATGCAAATTTATTCTTTGGAAGATGATGGCATTTGATGGCGAAAGCCCAGAGCTTCTCTGCCTCCAGACAATGGAATGCTTTTTTGCCTCGAAGTCAGGGCTTTCTCATTCAATGGGACAGAGCTCACGCGCTGCCTCATGACATCGTCGGCTAAACCGGACGAAAATAACGCCTTTCGTATTCAACTTCAAACTTATTTCGGCTTTAATGAACACAGCACATAACCAGAACAAAATTTCGAGCTTCAGAATGGGGGACAAAAGTTATTGATAAAAGTGAGTTACATTCAATGAGGTGAAGGAAGTCTTTGGATAGCTTAAAACACTCATTTAATTGTAGTTTCAGAGGAAACTAATTCATGGAGCTTGAACTGTAAGTTAAAATATACACTGGCACACATCATAGCACATTGAAAATACATATTTTTGAATTACTGTACAAACTTGAAAAATAATTCTTAAGCTACACAAAGGAAACAGTATTCAGACACCTTTTCGAATGAATTTTCATTGAACAGATGGTTCATGAAATTTTTGACGGTGAGAGAAACTGGAATTTTTTAGGAAACACAAATAGCATAAGATGTAAGGTTAATAGGAGATTTCAGAGCTGGTTTTATGCTGAGAGTCAATGTTATTGACCTACCGGATGCCGAAGCATAGGGAGCTATAAAAGAGGTGAAATGATGTGTTATTTTCATGTACTGCAAACCGAAGCAAAGGGAGCTATAAAAGATGTGAAATAATGTTTTATTTTGCATGTAATGCAAACCGAAGCGAAGGGAGCTATAAATGAGGTGAAATACTGTATTATTTTGCATGTAATGCAAAAAAGAGCAACTGGACTATTTCTCAGGACCTAAATTCTCTTCAAGAACTGTAGGTTACGTTGGGTAGAAATGAAAGATGACTGAGGGCACGGAAATTGTCCAATATTAAGTGCACCCCGATAGTTTTCGTTAAGAAGTTTACAAAATATGCTGCGTAAGGGAAAACAAATGCGCTAATGATCAGGGATGATCTTCAAAAAGTTGAAAATCCTAAGTTTGCTGGAACGAAATTCTGTGAGATAACTAGGAGCAAATAATTTATTAGGTAAGAGCTTAAGACGTTGACTGGGGCTGGTGAACCTAAAGTTTGAAATTCAACTCAAATTTACAGTCAATTGTAGTAAACAATGTTTCAAATAGAGAACATTTACTGGATCGTGCCTTCATTAAGTTTTGATTTAGTACTTTCGAAAATACAAAGTTTATGACTACTGGTCGGTGAGTAGCATCATGAAACCTCCCTCAGTGACCACCGGTGGCTCATGTAGCAGTCAAAGTGTTATACTGCGTACAATCGACCCTCAGAAGACCCCATAACAAAAGAAATTTAATTCAAATTTAAGATTACAGTTTACCAGGGCAAATTTTTGCATTTTTTGAGTGAAGATTTCATTTTTTGATGCATGCAAGCTAGAGATATATGGTCATAATAATATCGTTCATGTTGGGAGAAAAGTTTTAACAGCACTCACCCAGATGAAAATTATTAACCCTGCCGTGAAACATGCTTGCCAGAGCATAATGGTGTGGAGCGCTTTTGATTCCATTGTACAAGAGAATAACACATAACTGAGGGAACTACGGCGTAGCTGAAGAGCGTTATTTTTCATGGGGAAATTTGAAAAAAAAACGCGGAGAAACTGGGTTTTGGGATTGATTAACTGCTTCTATTGTAGTGATCCTACACATACCAGCTAGGCAAAACGCGAGTGGTTCCACAGCAACAAAAACAAGGTGCTGGCATGGCTCAGCGAATCACCGGATTCAAACCCGACAGAAAATTTATGGAGGCAGCTCAACAGTCAGATCTACGCTTGACGACCGACCATCTTCAATAAATGGATGCTGCCAAAAAAAGAAACGGCCTAGATTAAACTCAAATCTTGTAATCAAGTCTTCAAAACAAATCTTCAATAGGTTAAAACCCTACAGGAGCAGCTTAACAGCTGCAAAACAGATGTCTTTCCAGTGCCCTAATATTTTTTTCACATGTTCTACTAAATTTCGTAGAAATTCTATTCAAGTCGTTAATAGACGAGAGGTAAAAACTTTAGCATTCGGTAGGGAAACGTAAAATAAATACTTTTCGGGGATGCCAAATATTCTCAAACTCGTTTTCCGAGAAACTGAAGTTTATAGGTTAACCTTGAAGCTCAGTTAATATTTCAGTTCTGAGAAATGACATAATGATACAGAAACGAGTATCCAAGGAAGAAATGTTTCATCAAACAAAATTAACAACAACAGTTTAAAATGTCTGCTCAATGCTCTAAAGCAAGTCTGGTATATCTTTTGAATGAATAGTTGGATATGATGAATAAGATAAAAAATCTTTATTCGTTTGCCATGTTACCTTCTGTAACCGCTACCTATCCGACAAGATCCATCTCTGTTTCGTACAATATTAACTCCATGTAGTCCCAGAGAAAGAAATCTGAAGGACCTATGTCTGGAGATCTTGGAGGCCATTCCTCTAGTCTATTAACCCACCTTCCTGCTATTCGGAAAGGCGTCGTTCAGAAATTAGCCTGCATTCTTGTTGGAATAGACCGGAGCTCCGTCGTACTGGACGGAGGGCGATTATTTACAGGAACATCTCTCACCAGCACTGTAATCTGTCTCTTAGAAACGTAGTGTAACTTGGTCTATTTTTCAGAGGCGACCTCAGGTATGGCGCTACAAGATATTTGTCGACAACACACAGGCGATGTTAGTAGTTGATCTGATGCACTTCACTAGGGTTATCCTTTTTCCTGTTGTGCAAGTTACGTGAGTTGAACGTTCCGTGTCAGTGAAGAGGACATGCTTCAAGAAGTTGTTAAGTGCGAACAGTACACGGGGATGTAATCGATCGGGAAAAGAGACTTCATTTTGAAATTGATAAAGATGTAGATTGTTGGTAATGAGCTTCACGATCCCTTACATCGATCCCTAATGGATGAGGGATTCTTACGATCTCGTACGTCAGCGTGGGTTTGTATTTTAAGGCACGTACTGTACCTCAAGTGCTTGCATGATGCTTGCCATGGAAGCATCGTAGCAAGTCATCCTCAACTGCATCACACAATTCCTTAGGCTCACCCTGACCTCTCCTGTTCACGTTGGAGCTTTCATNTGTTCGCGTAGACTACGATGCAGTGAATAAACATGCGACGCCCGATTCTGAAGGCGCTCCTGATGCAAATAATGAACATGAAAGCGCTTCTGATACAACCTAGCAGCGCTTTTGGCATTGGCGTTGACGGCATCGTAAGCCAAAGGTATATACGTATATTTTCATTTAATAAATGTGCAATGGCATTAACACTATGTTGCAGCATGAACAGATTTGTAACCATGAAGCACTTGAACACTTGAGTATTGCCAGATTTGAAGGGAATATTTGATTTGAAATTTAAATTTCAGAGGCGAGAACACGAGACGAACTTATCCCGAAAGTTATAGCTTTAAGCCTCAGTATCTTAAAAACCAAGGAGCTTAAAAAAATTTGGCATCCATGATTAAACGTTATTTTGGCGCGTCCCTAAAGTTTAACCTCTTGTTTTTTGCTCCCTGTATTTGCTTTCAATATTCCAATTTTGTTTAGCAATTTTGTTTGTTGTTATTTGTTTGTTTTACGTAGCTTTCACGGTCACGTGTTTTTAAAAATGCTTTAAGATAAAAACTTTTAACATTAGTGTAATATTTTCATTTCAATCTCATCAAAATACAGTTTAATACGAGGAAAATATCAGTTGAGTGGCAAAACAAAATTATTTTAAACTTGCTGTCATAATCTGAGGGACGCTGGCTCATGATTGCTCAAATTTTTTGCCAGCATCTGAACGCATGATGCAAAAACCGATTACCATGTGAGTTGACGGAAATAAATCGATCGTAGACTACCATATTGTTTTCCTCATTACTGAAAATGCATTGGAAATAATCGCCACGAAAATAATCATATGGGTGCTGTGAGAAACAGTTACTTCGAAGTAGTGCCCCATAACAAAAGAAAGGAAAACGTCGTTTTATTCCAATCGACTTAGTCAATCTCCAGTTCGTGTCAAGCCGCGAAGATATGTTTCTGCGTGCATCTTATAATATGATCCACATCCCCGTACAACCATATGAATCAAAAGTTTTTTTTTCATCAAAGCGATTCCTACTGAATACTTTATCTTTTTAATCAGGTACATTTTCTGGAATTTTCTTCAATTTCATTAAAAATAGGAGAGCAAAAATCACTGATAATAATTTCATTATACTGAGAACGTTTCGGGCTAAAACCCATCATCAGCTCATT